>CM021733.1:10086909-10113670 GCA_011075105.1 Heteronetta atricapilla
GGTACAAAGGGGGGTGGGGAGGGGGGTGTATATGGAGGGACCCCCCCCTTAAACCTACAGCCCCCCCCCCCCCCCCCCCCCCCCCCGGCGGGGGGGGCGGGGGACGCCGGGGCGGGCGGGGGGGGGGCCCCCCCCCCGGGGGGGGGGTGGGGGGTTTTTTTTTTTTTTTTTTTGGGGGGGGGGGGGGTAAAGGGGGGGGGGGGGGCACGGAGCCCCGCCCCCGTCCGCCGTTTTGTGAATAGGAGGCGGCCGTCACATGACGGCGCATTCATAAATCCGGTAACCGGCGGTCGCTGCCTGCACCGTGCGCCCCCAAAATCCTGCCCCCTCCCTCCCCCCTTCCTCCACCCCCCCCATATCCCCTTCCCACCCCGAATCGGGATTCGGGGACCCCCCCCTTCCACACGTGAGCACTCCCGGCTCTCCCCTCTATTAAATCCCCGAGCCTCCAAAATGACTGCCCCCCCCCCCCCCCCCCGCACCCTCCACCAGCCCTTTAAAAAATAAAAATAAAACCTAGCCAAAAACAAAAAAAAATTGCTGCCGAATTGCAGGGCCGGCTCCTCGCAGCTATTCCTCCTGGCCGGAACATCGTTCCTGGCTATCTCTTTCTGGTTTTGACAGTCAGAAAAATGAGTCACCGCACGCAGGACTGGGTTGGTGCCAAGCGCCATAGGATGTGCCGCGCGCGGTGGAAGGACTGCTCGCAGGGCTCGTAAAGCACCGTAAAAAAAAATCACAAAAAAACACCAAAACTGTGTGACCTCGGCTCCGTTTTGGGGTAAAAATTTAATCGCCGGCGTGCGCGGCGCTTACGCCTTAACAACGCCGAGCTGATTTCGATGTGCTTTGCCGCGGAGATGTTAGTGGCGAGGGAAATGGCTTCTGACTGCAACGCTTGTGTTAAGAGGAATTGTATTTTTGGTGCTTCTTAATGAAGAGGCTATATATACATGTTTATATGTAGCTTCTGAAACTGTGGATATTTTGAAGCCGGCATGGTTCTTCCAGAAAAAAAGTTGAGTTTCTCTCGCAGATTGCCATGACCTCGCTGGCTGGAAAAACGTGGTGGACTCGCTTCCGATAAAACCCCCTCCGGTCCTCGGTTTGCTTCTCAGTTTCATTTCTCAATTCGGACAGCAGAGAGAGGTGGGTCCGTGTATGCAGGCTGGAGAGGGCAAAAGCAGACCCGGTTCTGCCTGGCGGAGCAGAGCCGGCGCTTGCTGCGCGTGGGCATCGATGCCCGATGCTCGTGAGCCCCCACCTCGGGGGAGGATGCTGCCCCGACCGCGTTTGTTTGCACGGGCCTTGGCGCAGAGGTGAGTGTCGGTGTGGATCAGTGGAGCAGCGAGTGCCCAGCTTTATTTTTATTTAATTGCAGGCTGCAGTTTGTATTAGAATAAATCCTCCTTGCACGTGCCGCTTCGCGTCCTTCCTGTGTGTGCCAGGAGGGAGGATCTCGCGTCGTGTGTTTCTCCTGCCTGCTTCTCTGCAGATACCAAGCAGGAGACGGGGAGCGATGGGCAGCTGGTGCTGAGCCCCCGTCCTGGTACCAGTTTCCTTGGCAGACAGCAGGAGCGCTGTGGCGGGTCCGCATCCCAAGCAGCTTTTCGGGTTGCTGCCGCCGCCACCGTGGAAGCGCCGGGCTCGTCCCGGCACAACCCGGGCCGTGATGTTTTGGGGCACGGTTCGGTGTTTTAGGTACGCCACGCTCTCCTTCGTAAGCCCTTCCCCTCCGGTCTTGCATTGATTGATAGCGCTGCTGAAGCGGGTGACTCATATGTTGTTTTTCGTTTCGGCGGTGGGTGAAGTGATTTTTTTTTTTTTCAATATATATGGCGTTAAAAGAAATAAGGACGGGCTCTCCTGATAAGTTTTCTCTAGCTGTCAGAACAATGGTGGTATAGCGTGCTATTTGCCCTAGATATCTGGCTTTAATTTGCATAGCTATTCTCATTTCACTGAGTGCACTCTGAGCAAATGTTAACAGCCAGATTGCAAAAAAAAGGACCACTGTCAGGATGCGCTTTAAAACAAGTAAATTATGGTTTTTTTTTTCCCCTTTTTGTTGGCTTTGGTTTTTTTTTTTTGCCTTGAGAACATCACTATAATATTCTGAGTTCTGAAACCTTTCACAAAACCAAGGAGGAGGAATAGGGCTTAGGATGCCGGAGACTCATGGGTTCCTTAATGACTGCACCATTTCCGATCGATACTTAGAGGTCGATTTGTCATTGCGAGGAGGGCGCCTCGTTCTGCTTCCCGGGCTTCATTCCTCCTTCCCTCCCTGCCTCTGTGCTCCTCTCCGTTTTCGGGGCTGGGAGAGGGGATGATGAACGGGCAGCATTAAAGCCGCGGGGCCGGGAGGTGGTGGGAGAGCCCCGGGGCGGGCAGCCAGTGGCCCCCAGGCAGGTCACCGCTGTATTTCTGGTTACAAGTAGGAGTATTCAGCCGAATCGGAAGGCATAAAATGATTCAGTTACGCCCGAAGGCGGCCGGCGCATCATTACGATGCAGGGTTCCAAGAAAGTCACAGGAAGTAATTAAATGGAAAAGGTCAGAGAACGAGGAAGTGGCGGTCCCGAACGCCGCGTTTCGGGATGGAGCCGGGGAGCCCCGCACCAGCCCAGCCGGCTCCCCCAGCCCCGACCCGCACCGCGGGGCCGTCCCCGCTCGGTTTCTTCGCCCGCGCCAGCCCCGGTGCCGCGGGCTGGAAGCGCGCCCACACGGCTCCTGCGATGCCCCGCGGGCTTCTCGCCGTGCCGGCTTATCCTGGGGCGCTGCGGGCGTGTTCTAAGGCAGGGCAGGCAGAACGCAGCGCTGGGCCGTGGCGGTGCTCTGGGGCGATGCGTTTTTCCCCTTCCAGGCACGACTCAGGCTGATGTGTCCCTGCGCTGGTCCCCCAGTCCCACCTCCCATTGCCGAGCTGCATCGCCGTCACTTGCTCCGAACGCCGAACCCATCGCTGTAGCAGTTTGCCCTTTACACTGAAAAATCTTTTTTTTTTTTTTTCTTTTCCATTTTCGACACACTTTTGCCCAATACTGGTGATTTTTCTGTAGCTGTCATAAGCCATTCATTCAGCTAACATTTTTTTTCTTGCGAGCTTGAGCCAGGGAGGAAAGCATGGGACATACTATGTGTCATGACATTATTGCTCACAAATAGGACAGGAAATGAAGGGTTGCCAAAATATAACTGTTTATTTCTTGGCCTGAAAACATGACTGTTTAAAATACTACATGTAAGTAGCTGCTTTGTTCGGTTACTTGGAGAACTTGCTGTTTATAAGGGAATAATAGCTCTGTCGGATGGAAAAAGGAAAAAAGAAGGGGAGCTACGCTTTCTGCTTCTGTCTTGGAAACAACTTGAAAAGCAGCTATAGATGGAGGGATTTCTGCGAGGGTGTTTGCTCGGTCAACATGGAGAGAGACCTGTGGGAAGAGGATTGCGTACAAGCCAGAGGGAAGGAGCTGGACTTGAATTTCTCTGTGGACTCAGCACTCTAGCCCAAACCCTCAGAAAACCCCAATCCTGTTCTCAACGAAGAGAAGCCGAGGAAACTCGCCTTTGGGCCAGCAAGTGCATTTTTCAACCAGGAGCACCGGGGGCTGGTGATGGACGGTGCCTGCCCGTGGCATGGATGCGGCCGGGAGCTGCTTCAACCTGTTTTTGCAGCGCGTTCTAATCTTGATCTGGCGCACCCTCTAGCGTGGGTTAAAAGGTAGGCTTTATCTGCCCATTTAATTAAATCCCGAGGCTGCAAACAAAAGTACGTCGTGCAGGGGAGGCTCTTTCTTAACGTGGACTCGCTGCGCTGGTAGCTGGATTGAAACCACAAAATTGTTTCCTTGAGGCCACCAAACCGCAGGGAGATGATGATAATTGTCGTTCTTCTTCTGGACCGGGTTGGAAAACAGGAGCTGGGGAGCGAGAGGCAACGTGACTGCTGGGTTCAGCCCCCCGTCACTTCATTGCACGTTCTGGCATGCTTGAGAGATTGGAAAATTCAATTTCCTTCCCTCCAGCAGAATAAGAATAAATGATCCTCTGGAGATATTAAACCTGGGAGGGACGCGCTGGGCGAACTCCGAGTATCGTTACGGTTCTGTAAAGGGTGCGGGCAGACAGATGAATCTCAAACCAAATGCCATTGCATACGAATTCAGCCCATTGGATGGTTCTGCAGAAGTCAAGGTCTTGTGGCTCGTTGGCAAAGGTGCACCGTGAGCTTTCCTCGCTGCCGAGGCCAACTTTGGCCATGGGAATTGCTCCTTTCACTGAATCCATTGAAAAATGCACGTTATTTTCTTTTCCCACCCTTTCTTGACAGCGTAAGGTAATCCTTGCAAGAGACACTCAGGAATGGAGAGAGGACAGAGATGAGTAAAACTATAAAAGTACAGCTCTGGATGCTCTGTTTGCTAAGCGAAGCATTTGATTTCTGGAGGACTTACGCTTCAGAAGCAGCGTGGAAATTAAAAATAAAATAAAAGTGGCCGGGTGGTTTGTGGCGTGGGGGTACAACCACCTTGTTTCTGCCCATGTGCAGCTGCAAGAGGATTTCTCATGTGTCAGATGTCAAAGGAAAGACCACAAAGTGGTGCTGGTGGGGGATGCTGGTGAGCCCCCTGTCCCGCGTGGTGGTCGGGATGGTGTCACAGGGGGGCCTAAGCCTCAGAGGTCCCCATCTCTGCAGAAAGCAGGTGAGAAGCTGCTGCCCTGTACATCCCTGCACCAGTAAAGGAGGTCTGCTCCGAGCTGGACAGCGAGCAGAGCGCACTGACCCCTGTGGCACTGACCCTTTCTCCCACCCTGGCCACAGGGAAGCTCTGCTGGCAGTTTCTAATGCTCCTTGTTTGGTTTCCTTCTGTTTTCTGCCGAGTTTCTTTGCGTTTTCTTTTCATTGCTTGCCTTTCCCCAGCCCACATCCACCCCCCTGTTTCCTGGTCATCTTCCTGTCCATCGTTTCTTTTTCTGGAGCTCGGTCAGTTCTGACAAGCTGGCTCCCTGGGGCTGTGCCTGCCAGCTCCTCTCCACGTCCTCTGGCCCAAAGCTTTCTCTCCGTTTGCATTGTGATGCCCCCCTTCGCGCCTCGCCCTCTGGTTTGGTTTTATATCAGCTTTTTGGCACGGAGGTTGCGGTTTGGGTTGGGTTGGCATGCGTGGGTATGCGTGCGCAGTTTCTACAGCTTTGTTTCCTTGTGCAGCTGTGCCGTGGCGTCGCGCTCGTTTTGGGGGTTTTTCTGGCATCAGCACGGCCGTCGGTGTTGGTACTGCGAGTGTCCCGTCGGCGCTCCTTGCCTCTCCTTTCCTGAGGTCAAGCGAACCAGCAGCTGAAGCGAAACGCCAGCTGCCTCGCACAACAGAAGTAGGTGCTTCACCTTAAAGGCAAGCTGTGTTTTATCAAAAACAGTATTACAAAGTGTGCTTTCAGGGCCTGAAAGGTGCGCGTGCCAACAGCCAGCAGGTTCTACCTGTTGCAGGAGGTCTAAGGGAGATTTATCCCAAATTATTATTTTTGTCTCCGGTCTCCTTGTTCTTAGGCTCTTTGAATAACTTTCTTCTTTGACTTTTCTTTGCTTGCAACTCACACTTCAAGGACTGTTTTCATTTTATTTTTTTCTCCCCTTTGTTCTCGACTCCTACGTGTGCTGTAATCAGAGGAGAGATCTTGAGTCTGTCAGCTGAGCCCGATAGCTGATGGCTATTCCATCGAGGAAGGAAATTTCTTCTTACTGGCAAGCACGGGGAGGAGGGGTTACATGGCTCCGTAGCCAAACTCTTTGATTTCCCCATCATCTACGATGTTTCCAGAAGCGGGCTGCGGAGCCACTTGCCTTCGCAAAGCCTGGCGAGGAGCAAAGCGACGATTGCCATGGTGTTGGAGCCTGGTCCCTGCTGGGTGGCACCTGCCAGGTGAGCACCAGCAGTACCAGGAGGGATGCGAGCCGAAAACAGCATCCTGAGCAAAAGACCCCAGTGATCCAACACATCGGTTCATGCGTGGGTATTAAACGGCCTTCCACGTGTCATGAGACTAGCTACCTGTGTACATCTCGCTAGGAACAAAGCTGTGTCTCCTGCTGAGAGAACTGCTTTTCCCCTGTTTTTTAACAAGGGAGGTGAGTAGGTTGCTCTCGTCCCTCTGCTGCTGACCTGCGGGAGGCTTGCATCAGTACTGAGCAGTGTTGTAAAACATGGTGTCTTTTGATCTGGCTCATGGGGAAGGAAGGGACATGGTGCAAGCGCTCCTCTGCTTATGGGGACCTGTGTAGCCATGTGAGGATGTGAGTGTGTTGTGCCCATGCACACGCATCCTGAGGAAACCTGAAATGCTTAGATCTTAATTGTGGCTTACGTTTGTCCTGTGTGGCTAGTCGCGTTACTTCTTTTGTCACTAGTTAAAAGTGGGGCTGAAGGCTGGGCACCTTCCCCCCCCCCCTTCCACACATTAAAATATTTAGCATTGCTTACCTGTTTGGCAAGTAGTTAGGCACAAGATTAGTTCCCTTTGCAATTGTTGAAATGCAGTGGAGGTGTCTTGGCAGCAGTCGGGGTTTCAGGACGCTGCAAGAAATCACAGAGCTGCTTCCCTATGCGCTGGCACCTGGTGCTGCACCACAGCAAGCCCGTGACCTGCGGGAAGACTGAATTTCTGGAATGATGCAGGGGCAATGAGCACATCTCCACAATCTTTTTCATTATTAGAGAGCCAGCTGGTGGTTAGTTGTTGGCTTTTTTTCTCCATTTTCCACGGGTCAAAGGGACGCAGTCAGGAGTTACTGGAAGACCTGAGCAGAGCTGAGGAGTAAACTCGGCCCCTGCTGCAGGGCTTCTGCGTCCGGCGTTGCAAGTTATTTACAAACAGTCTGGTTCTTCAAAATTACACAGAGATCTGAGAGTTATCAGCCGGGCTCATTCAAAGCACACTCGGAGTTTATTTCAGCTGTTTAACTTCCTTTCCGCTCGCAGAATCCCAGGATGGCTGAGGTGGGAAGAGGCCTCTGGGGGACATCTGGTCCAGGCCTCTGCCCAAGCAGGGCCACCCAGAGCTCCTGGCCCCGGACCACGTCCTGTCAGGTTTTGGAGATCTCCGAGGAGACCCCACAGCCCCACTGGGCCCCACTGGGCAACCGTGCCTGAAGGCAGGAGAGGCGGCGATGGCCCTTGCTCGCCCTGTTGGCACAACACGACTCAGAAGAAAAGCCATTGCTCGGGCTGGGAGAGCAGGGTTTTAGGCCCGAGGGAGCCAAAACCCACTGCTCCCAAATCCCAGGAGAAGCTCCAACCAGCTAGATATGGAAAAATGCTGTGGCCTTGCAAAGCGTGCCAAATTTTCCCTGGTGGGGAGATGAGCATTGAACAGCCAGGGTCCAGCATTGGCCTTAGGCCGCAGCACGAATCCCTGTGTTTCGGAGCTGGATAGGCTCGGTGTTTTTACAATGCGTGTGTAAATTGAGTAAAACCCGCCGATGCTTCATAGTGATGCATTCTTGCGCTTTGCTCTTTTTTTTTTTTTCTTAATACTGGAGAAATTACAGCAGAAACTTTATCGCTCGAGATTTATGGTGCTGCCAACATCATTCATCCGTGACTGAAACTTGGCACGGGAGGTGTTGAGCTGGTTGCAGCCAGGCCTTTCTTTACGTCCTGTTGCTGGATGTATGCAGCTCGGTGGCTGTGGAGATAGAAAGGTTAGCGAGCTGTAGGGAGACCTGAAAAATAGCGATTGCGATGTTTGCCTTGCCTCAACGACCTGCTGCTTTCAAAAAAGCATTTGGCATTTAGCTGTTGAACTGGGAGGAAAACTTAGTGCCCAACTTGCTTTCCGTGCTTAAAAACACAAATGAAAGGCTGCAGGATAATTAAACCACTAGAGCTGCTTAAGAGAAGAAGTTCCGTGTTGTTTTATTTTTTCTTTTCCCGCAAGTGTTTAGTGTTTGGGGATTGCCATGCTGCATAAGAGTCCAAATGTTAAATGGCTGGAAGCTTATTAAGGAGCGCTGAAGATGAGCTTTTTTTGCTTGTTGCCTGAAGAAAGCAAAGCGTGGAGTTAATTTGATTTAAAAGTATTATTAACAAAGAGGGGGGAGAAGAGGGTCTAGCTGCATTTTTAAGGCGTGTTTAAAAAGAACAAGTATTGCATCGGACAACTCGAGGATTTTTCCAGGAAAAACACATCAGCGAGAGCTATCATTTCTCCCTCTCTCAGAGACTCGGAGCTCGGCCCCGCTGAACTGGGGGGTGCTGGTGAAAGCCCCCCAGGTTGTGCCCTTCTGGGGCCCTCCGGGTAAATTCGGGAGAGACCCAGCCTGGCTCCAGGAGGAGCGAGTGGCCTCGCGAGCGGCGGCAGGAAGTTCTAGAAATACCCTTTGTAAACACCGCATCCTGCAGGAAGAGCGCTCGAGCCCAAATAAACCATTTCCCCCCCCCTCTGTCTACGTACGCACAAACTCCACCAGTTTGAGAAGATCTTATCGGCCCGGCGATGCGCCTTTTTACGGTAGTTCCCAAAACAAGCTAGGTGATAAAATACCGGTGGTTGTCTCCAAGCTCTTAATCGCCTCTGCCCATGCTTTTACCAAATAGTCTGCATCTCCCTTCGCCATAGGACTTCCCAGGTCAGCGGGCTCATCCGTCTCGATAAGTGACCGTTTTTGGTTAAAATCCTTCCAAAGGCAGAAGCTTGGCGCAGAAGTGAGCGGGAGGTGGGCGATTTCCTCTGCTCGACTTGGTGTGTGCGTACAGGGGGGTGTTCCCCCACCTAAAAGCTGTGCTTGCGCTATGTGGCACGCGTAGAAATGATTGCCAGGCGGAAGGTGAAGGGGAGGCAGGGCAGAAAGAGGCTTCTTTGATGTCTGAAGTATTTTTTGTTGGTCCTGGGACTACCCTGGCATGATGCTGGCCAAGGCGATGCTGTAATGCCTGCCCTTGCAGTATGGTGGTGGTTTTACTGAAATTCTCTCCTATGTTTGCACCTTAAAAATACTCTCGCTTTTCTCCTGATTTTGTTGGTAGGTCCCAGAAACGCTTGTGTACCCAGAGGCTGAGATGTGGCTGGGGGTCACCCAGTTTTTGGGTTGGTGCTGGAGTGCGGAGCTTCGAAACCACAGCCCATGAATGAAAAAGATCATGGCTTTAGAAGTCTGCTGCCACCCACTCGTTTGGTTTGCTTCTGCATGCAAGTCTTTAAAGAAGGTCTTCAAAATAAATTTCCAGAGAGCGCAGAAAAGCTCCATTTCCACCCCAAGCCCTTATAAGCAATGAAAAAGACTTCCCCAAAGTTAGCAGCTGTGTGGATTGTTTCAGAAATGGCCCACGAGCAGCACAAAGATTTATACATTTAAACATAAAAAGCCCTGGCTTTGACGTTTTGTGTAGTAGAAATTATTTCTAGCGGCTCGGATTGCTGGTAGGGTTGGTGTCCCCCCCTCCTTCCCTCCGCTGTATCTCTAAGGAAGTGTGGGCTACCTTTATCGGAGTATTGGTGGAATAGCTTCCCCAACCTTTCATAAGGTCGGATAAAAAAACAAACACTCCTCCTCATGGGAAGGAAGGGATGGGGAAAGAAGGGTGTTTTGTGTACACTTTCCCATTCATATTTTAAAAAGAAAATATATAAACTTCTGGAGTCGGGGCCGCCTCGCTCGTGCAATTGTAGGAGTTGAGAATGAGAGCCTTAATTGCTTTCTCAGTGCTGACTTTAAAAAAAAAAGAAAAAAAAGAAAAAAACAAAGCCAAAGCGGAAAAGCAATGAGCAGGAGAGCACTTGCTGCTCTGCTTCTGCCTTGGTTAGACAAAATGTACTTCAAGGTCTCTGGTGACTTAAGTGATATAGTGGCTGGCAGCTGATCGTGGATGTACCTAGGGTGTGCGTGGTGGTTGGGGCTACGATGACGCAGGCAATTTTGTGTCCTTTGTTCCTGCACTTAAACTGTGGGAGTTCAGTAAAACACAACTTCGCTGCAAATTTCTTACTAAGAAAAAAACCAGTTAATTATTACTAGACTGTTTCCCTCTTTTGCTTCCTCTCTGCTGCGAGAATAGGAGGAATAATTTTTCACTAGACCATTTTCAAGGTTGTGATTCTACCATTTCCAAAATACTCGACTGCAAGACAAATAGCTAAACCCGTACATGCTTTCGGAAGGATAAATGTTGCTTTGGTTTATGTGCTCAGGTTATGAATGGTCGAGGTGGGACTAGAAACAGGTGTCCCCGGTCAGACCTTCTCCAGCTGATATTGTGTCACCCGTGGGGAGCGCTGGCTACCTGCTCATGCTGTCGGTATTTAAAGCAGCCAGCTTTTTTTGTCCAGCTGTCCTAACCTCAGGCATGCAGCAGGCTGTCTCCCACCGTTCCCTCCTTTGTATGAGAAGGGAAACGCCTAAAACCTGGTAATGCCCAAGCGTCCGTAGAATTGGCGGCAAACAAGCACAAGTTAATGGCTGTAGTTCAGGATAGCTGCCTCCTCTCTGGAGAGCGCTTTTGCAGCTGCAGCGACTGCTTTTCTCTTTGTGTACAGAGTAAAAGCATCGGCATCATCCTTGGGTTCGGTGTGTTTTGTCTCTGGTGGGATGCTGAAGTCATTTCCTTGCGTGCGTGCCACCGGGCAGATCCGTGTGGCTGCTCTAGAGCAGCTCGTGTCCGGCCTGCGGGACTGCTCTGACAGGGGCTCTCGGAGGTGAGCAAGGCTTCCTTCTGGTGCTTCTCGCTCCTCTTGACTCAAGGAACCTATTTCCAGAGAAACCAGAGCGTGCTCGAAGGACGCGTTACTCTGGCAGGTGACGGCGTAAGGCATGCGCAGCCTTATTCCAGTACAGCGTACTGGGGCTCGGTAGAGCACAGGAGCATCTTGAAACACCATTAGGTGTTTCCTGGAGTTGATCCTTGGCCAAACGCACCACCCTTTCTCTTGACATGTACGCATGCTGTGGAAGCTGAGAGCCCTACATCTGCAGGGAAGCAACCCCTGCCCTGTAAGCAAGGGTGGAAGGACCTGGCTGCTTCAGCGAGGGGGTTGCGGAGCTGCTGTCTCTGATCTGTCGTCTATGGAACAGTTGGAAATAATATCTAACATACGGTGCGTGTCTCAATTAAAGCCAAAAAGACTCGTTTAATGGACTTGCAGGGGTCTAGCTGAATAGTGCTGCTGGTGCTTGCAGGGAACGTGTCTGTGCCTGGAAGAGGTTGTCTCTTCGGATGATTAACGTCAGCTGGCCTTCAGCTATGTGCTCTGAACCGAGCATCAAAGAGAGATCCTTCATGTCCTCTCTCATCTCCTCATGAAAGTGACAGGCCAAGTATTAGGATGCCTTAAAAAAAATATTTGGTAAATAGCTACCAGCGTTGCTTTTTAGTACAATTAGTACTGGATTGTTCTGCAGTGTATATGGAAAAAAAACATCTCTGTGTGTAACGGGGGCGGCAGGGAGAGAAGGGAAGGGGGGGATGGCAGAGAAATCTGTTGACTTAATTGGTGATGGGTCAGCAGAAAAAATACTAATGTACTGATTGATTCCAGTTCGTGCTTTTACAGACTGCTGTGATGTGAACCTAGACCAGCTGGGTCACCCTTTGCTTTAAGGGCCATGGGAAGGCGGTGACTGTATTTTCTTGGAGCGGTGGAAGTGAATCTTCTTTGTGTCTGCAGACGGGATTTCCCGGTGTCACACGGCGTGTGTCCTCCTTCGCTCCTAGTTCACAGGCATGTTTCTTGCCAGGTGCGGAGTACCTGGCTTTATCCTCCCCTTTAAGCTGAGCAGTGTGTTATTTTCTGGCTTCTCTCACAGCATTGGTACCCAGCAGGACAGCAGGGATGTGCTGTTGACTTCAACCCCAAACCTAGCTTAGGTGTGCGTGCTGCAGGCTCACCCTCATCCCTGGCACAACTGATGTCCCCCACGTGCACGATGCCCATGCAGCTTCATTCAGGTGGCTCCACAGGTACAGTGACAGCAGTTTCATGTGCTTGCTTCTCAGGGCAGAGTTTCCGTGGTGTTTGCAGAGGAAACCCAATTCTGCTTTCTTTTGCAAAGTGTGGTGGGGAGCATGAAGTCCTGCTGAGCTCCTGCTCGGGTAACGGGGACGCATTAGGTTTAGCTAGCTCTCCCACTGGAAGAGGTTGTCTTCAAGTAATAATCAACTGCTCTTCCGAGCTGTTGTTTTCATGGGTGGAAGGAATAAGTTACCTCCTTTTTTGCATTTCTGCATGTGGTTTTGTTGGCAAGAGCCTTCTGCTGCTCCCTGAACTTGAGAGTAAAACTGGCTCCTCGGGATGGGAGAGGGAAACTCCGTGAGAGCGCTTTCCAGCTCCAGTGTTGAAATGCACGGTATAAAAGTGCACTTGTACGCTTTGTTATGTGAAGTGACCGTGCTGTACACAGCCTTAAGCAACCAGCCGGGGGGAGGTGACCGAGGCATGAAGGATGGCTGGGGCTGGCGAGGAAAGACGCGCAGCGCAGAGCCCGCGGTGCAAAGCAAACAGTGAAGCGAACAATGACACGTTTTAAAAACTTCACGTTGTGTTAGGAGAAGGCTGCCTGGTGCCAAAAGCTGTGCTGGAGGTCTCTTGCAACAAGTACAGAAAACGCAGAGAGGCGTATTATGAGGGAGAATCCTGCCCTTCCCGCCTCACCTCTGGGAGAAGTGTGGGGCTGGGCGTTAGCTTTGTTCCACCGCGGAGCGAGGTCCTCAGCAAACTCCCTGCTGAGGTTTTGAGGGTTAATGCTGGGTTTATGCGTTGGCTTGCATGGCCGTCTTCTGAAGGAAAGTGGGCTCATCAAAGAGAACAACCGATAAGAAGGAGATGTTCTTAATCCATAGGCACGTTTTCCTCCTCCATCATGGGTTTTGAGACGCTTGAAAATGATACCTCATATCTGTGGGGAAAAAAAAAAAGGTAGATTTGACATTTAACTTCAAATTCTGGACAGAAAATGCATCCAGAAGTTTAGAAACCTTTTCTGGAGGAAGTATCACACAAGCTTCAGGAAAGTCCTTCCTATGGGTTGCAGCTCGCTAGGTTGGTGCAATGGCAGAAAGCCATGTAGGGTTTCCTTGCATGGAGCCAACGGGCATGTGAGGAACTCGAAGGCTGAATTTGGAGGGGTTGTGCGCTCACAGCTTCTGCATGCTCTCGCCATTTTATATTTAACTTCTACTGACAACTGTAGACCTCAAATTTGGGGAAGGAAATGCCGAAAGGCTAAAATCCAGTCTTTGTATATTCATTTTATTTTGGAACGTCTTGAATACAGGAACTTTCCTGCAGGAATGTGGCTTTGTCATTCATGATCTAATTGAAATGCTAAATATACTAACCTCTTTTTGTGCTTAAGGAAAATATTTGCTGCTATATGTGGTAACTTCCCACTGCAGGTTAGCCTTGATTTTGTCAGCGTGGCTTGTTGCAAAGGTCAGAAGGCGGTTACTGTCTTCCGTCCCATCAAACACACGGAGGCAAACATGGAAAAAGTCCCTCCGAGGCTGGTCTTTGTGGCTGCTTGTACAAAAGCACACACCGGCCTGGCACAAGGTTGTGATGGCTCAAGGATGGGCTTTGTGATGAGCTCCCTCGCTGTGTCGGTGCCCGATTTCTTTGCGTGTTGCCGCACTAGCACGGGTGCCTGCTGACCGATGCACGCGGGCTCCAAACCGGCCCTTATCGGCCCGACGCTGCATGGTTTTGATTTTCTTGATTCATTTCTCTTTTGCGAGGCAAGTGCTGAAATGAAATAGTTTGTTTCGCGGTGGGTACGGAAGACGTGCGTCGTCAGAACTGGGGTGGATTGGGTAGCTCCGAGCGTTGTTGCGTGCTGCAGCAGTTTTGCATTACGTCTCTACGGCTGTAACCCTGATTTTGTGAATGTTTTTTTTTACCATTAAGCACTCCTCTGCATTATGGATCATGCATTAATTAATCTGCCCATGTCATGTGTCAGGACCAGATTGTGGCAGGGTGGATTTTTATTTTTATTTTTTTTCTTGGTTAGGCAGCGTGCTGAGCGCATTCCTCCTCTTGTCTGAAATTAAAGCTTCTCCCCACCCCGAACAGCTCTCTCACCCATGGGCTTCCACCACGCAAGGCATGACAGACATGCAGAGCGCACCGTAGCTTGGCGCGGCGTTTCAATTAACCATTAAATGCTGTAGCCTGGTATACGTCCTAATTAAGCTTGAAGAGCCTGCTTGCCCCCAGGTGAATAGGAAGCCTGCCCTAACAAGCACTAGGACACCAACCCCCAAATTACTCTGTATTCACGGAAAAGCTTAATTTTAGCCTTATAAAACTAAACAGACGTAGCACCTTCTGCAGCCGGTGGTTGCAGGTCATTGCTTTGCCAGCTGTTAGCAGCCGGAGCTAACAGAACCCCTTTCAGTGGTAGTGCTGCTGTTGGAAATCACGTCGGCACCAGCAGGCTGGCAAGAGCCGTGCCCAAATCCCAGCGCTGCTTCAGGAAAGCAAGCGAGGAGCCACCTCGTTGAGTATGGGGGTTCTGGGCAAGGGAGGGAAGACCCCAAAACCTAAGGGCTTGAGGAAGGGCTGATAGAATGGTGGAGATGGATTCCCTTGTCAAATGGTGAAAGGACCAGCCTGTGAAGGAGAACATTCCTTCATCTCCTGCCCTCCAGCTGGAGCTCCTGCCCAGTCCTGCCTGCCGCTTGCTTGGCAGAAGGTCATGAGGAAGCCCCAGGCACTCTCCAGGAGCAGGATTTTTGGAATAGTCCCCGTACCATCCTCCATACCAGCAACAGCTGCTCATCGCAGGCACGACGGGCATCTGGGGGCCCTGGCAGCAGAGCCCAGACTCCCCGATTGCCACCTTGGCTGGGAGGAGAGTCTGCAGGTGCCATGGAGATTTTTAAAGCCACTTGATTTTTGTTTTTATTTTCAATTATTTTTTATTTTTGATGCATTCGGCTTGCATCTCTGACTTGCTGAAGGACTCACTGGCCTCGAACACCAGTTCATTTACTGGCCAAGTCAAAAATGTCCCGTGCAGCCAGGACTGCTCACAGCCAAGAAGCCATGAGATGCCCCACAAGAAGACGTGGCCAACTCTTTGAGCATTGCTAGCTTGCAGCCATCCTTGTGCACACCGTGCTCTGTAGCCGGGGTCACCCAAGCTTGGAAGGCTGCTTTGGAGAAGGCATGTTGCCCTTGGTTTTATTGCGTTTTTTTGTTGCTTCATGATATTTCTATATGACTTGGGAAAAAAAAAAAAAGATCTTTGAGGAGCCAGTCTGTGACTTCTAAAAGTATGAGTTGATCATTGGCAGATGATGGAGAAAAAGCTTACTTGGATACACTTGATGACCTCGTCTAATGGCAGGAGTCTGTAAGTTGGGTATTTTTGTGAAGGTATTGTCCAGATTTTGTTGGTAGCTCAAGCAAATAAGAAGTGAAGCCAGAATATCCAGGAGACGTTTCAGGGTTAAAATGTCTCGCAGGGTTGCATGGTGTGCTTGTGGGACATGGCTTCGTTCTTACTTCCAAACCTGCTTTTCAGTTTTCAAAACCAGACAGGCTCCCCGCCTGCTGGCATGAACCTGTCTGCTCAAAGTGCCTGGAAACATGGGATCTGGGTACAAACTGTGGTACAAACACCTCAAATACTTCTTTATCTAGAGAGAGTGAACTTCTTGATGGCTGTTGCCTCGAAGCCAGCACTCAAGGGTTTCATCTGCGTCTGTTGTTATTCCTATTTCTGCTTCTGATAGATTTGTTTAATTACCAATACCAACGCAGAGAGTTACAAGGCAGCGTAAAACATTTCATCGTGCTGCTTATGCTCATGAAACTTTGGTGTGCTAACACATGTGGGAGACAACGATAAAGCTGATTTAACAGCTGGTCTGCTTGGCTGTGCAGCGACAAGGCGGGATTTTAATGAAAACAATCATTTGAAAAGGGAAGGTGAATTAGTTTAAGGCAGGTACCCATAGCTTGCCCAGTTAGCTTGGGTCCAGTTTTGGGTGCAGACCATCACTCCTCCATCTGGTCAGGGAACGTGCTGATAAGCTCTACATCATTGCAGTGGCACCAGGCTTTCTCTGGTGCAGAACGATTTGGGTGAGCTGGACTTCTGAATTGTTGTGGAGGTGTACCCGTCAGATCCTTCTTGTTTGTTTTTTCTATCTGATTTTACTGCAACTTAATCAACCGTGCCATCGCGTTACTGTCAGCCAGTGCCCTAGCTGGTATGGAGAGAAATGGGAAAGGAGGCTGGGTGTGTTCTGTATGTCAGGCAAATAGAAAATGCTTCATATTTGATAAAATATATCGATATTTATACAAATGTTTCCTACACGATAAAAATAGCGTCTAGTTCTTGATTGCCATTGTGGAAGAAGTCAGAGCCAAGTGGGAAGTAGAGTTGGTGGTGCTGCACTTGCCTTTATTTATCTTTTTGTATTTTTTAAATGTAGATTGTTTTCCCCCCACAGCTCAGAAGCACCCATTACCCAACCTAGGAATCTACCTACATCTCCCTAGCTCAAAGTGATTACTTCCAGTGGACAAAAAAATGACTTTATACAGTATAAAAGAGGTATTTGGTGTGACAGGAGCATTTCAGAGGGATAAATATTTTAACAAACCTTTTCTAAGGTTAAGTGAAACTTCGTCTGTGGTCTGGGAATTCTGCATATGTCGCCTTGATTCATCTTTAGGGAGGCGATTCGGTATCTGTGCGTGGCCTTGGTTGTGATGGGAGTTAGTCAGTTTTCTCGCACGCTTTTGCAAGAAGGAGGCGGAGAAGTTGCTTCAAAGCCTTCCTGGCTGAGGACAAACTGGTGTGGGGTCCCCTTCCCCTCCTCTGCCCCGCTCCGTTAGGAGAACGGCAGCAGGCCCTGGGCAGCCATGTGTCTCAGCCCAAGCCACTGCTACGAAATTATTTACGTACGAGAAGCGACACGGGTCCGAGGGCTCCTTCTGCTGCCACCGTGGGCAGAGCGACGTGTTTCTGAGAAGGCAGAGAACATCAGTGCCTCTGAACAAGGCGGTGGTGTGGGGATTTGTCATGGTCTGAAAACAGATGAGCCCCCAAGTCGCGGGAGAAGCTGTGGTGGCTGGCTTCAGTGTGTCCCCGCGGCATCCTCGAAGGGATTGTAATTCAAAGTGGTGGTAGCTTTATTTTCTTTTGAACGAAAACGAAGGGAGGAGAGTCCAAAGCAGCTTTCCTTTATAGCTTTAGTGACAAAACCCTTCATTTCCAACAGGTGTTACCTTAATCCGATATTATAGCGAACATACTGAAATACCTGTCGGGAGGGAGTGCCTTCATCCCACGGCTCTGGGCAGAAATACAGCAGCAAAGCACCTTGGCTTATTGGCATCACCTGCAGAACGTCGTGCGTATGGCGACAGCCCTTGCAGTGCCTTGAAAAGGCTTTTCAACAAGGTGAAAACCAAAAAAAAAAAACCCAAAACAATGTTGGCTAGCGAGGCAGCTCATCCGTAACGTGCAGGATGGCCTCACCGGGCCGACAGCTCTGGGGACCTGGGTGAGGAAACTCTCTGCAGCTGCTTTTTGTATAGAGGATGGTGTGACCTGCAGATGGAGGCTTTCGCCAGTGTCTTGAGCTTCGGAAAAACAAATATTCACTCAAAATAACATAATAAATAAATAAATAAATAAGCTTCCACTTCTTCCTGTTTTTACAGTTTGCTTGTTTCCTCAGTGTCATGGGTTTGTCTCCAGGACTGTGGATTATTAATCTTCGGAGGATCAGGACCTTCATAGAAGTATTTCCTGTACATGTTTATCTGTCTCTTTAACAAATTAGTATCTACTTGTTCTCCTCTGAATTTTCCTGCAAATAATAGGAAACTCTCCCTCGGCAATAAGGCCTTTTTGCTAGAAAAATATCTCAATGAATCATTGCCAGGGGTTAAAGTACCTTTTGTATGACTTAGTCAATGGCATCCTTTAGGACATCTGCAAGTAGCCCCAAATTCCAGAGGTCACTGTCTTCGTGTTGCTTTTGGCAACGCGTTGTTTCAGCTACACTTCATCTCTTGGGCTGGGTGTGCATCTGGAAATCTCCCAGCCAAGTGTCACCTGGGCTGCTGCAACAGGGATGCTGCGGCGTCTGGAGCTCGTTTCAAGGCAGCCGTGGATTTCCACCGAATTTGCCAGCAGGAAGGTGTGCACGAGGCAGGTGGCAGTCGGTAGAGGTGCCCCCAGTTCGTGCATGCAGCCCTTGGGCTGACTTGTCGCGTTGGGGTGGATGCCATCCCTTGAGCTGCTGCATGACTGACTTACACTGCTGTGGAAACGGCCTTTGTGGTGGGCAGGGTGAGAAGCTTGCTGGTGCGATCCTACGGACTGGTGGGGGCTGGTGCTGAGCAGCCTGGCTGGGTGGCTTGTCCCCTCCCGGCGGCCGAATCAGAGCTGGAAAGGTGTGGGGTCTTTTTTTTTAGTTTTGTTTTGGGGGTTGGTTTTTTTGCGGGGTGGGGACGATGGTGTGTTTTGACAGGCAACCAGTGGTTTCCCATCTCGGTGTGAGTTGCTTTCAGAAGTTCGTACTTGGCTTGCCTTGGGGCAACGCGTACATGTTTCTGTCCCAGTAGCACGCTGCAACACCGTCACTGTTTTCTCTGGGTATCAATTCCTAGCAGACAACGAGGCCTTGCAGGGCAGTCCCAGCACGTCCTGCTTCCCCAGCAGTCCTGTCTCACAGCCAAAACATCCCACTCGAGTGCTGGGCACGGAGCTGCCACTTGCACGAGTGCATGGGGGCATTTGGAGACCTCGCTGCCACCACTTTGGCTTTAAAACACAAAAAGAGAAAAGGCTTTTAAAGCTCTGCGGAGGCTGATGTGCAGGCAAGTCAGATGTTGCTGTGTGTTTGCAATTTGGCCATGCACAGAGAGACGCAGAGGGCTACCTGCATCACCCCGTTAGTGCCGCAGATCCTGATGCAATTCCTTCCTGCCCTCTGTCCCTGCCGGTAAAGTGCGCGAGGAGCTTGGCTGCTTCAAAGCACGGCTGCCCATCCTCAAACCAAGGCTCTTCCTTCCTAAAGATTCTCCCACTGCAATATCTTGGTGGGAGTGACACAACTAACAGTAAGTCCTAAGCATACAAGGCAGATGCTCGTAATATAATGGGCTGAAAGTGCACGCAGGAACAGGAAAACCAGACTTTGTAAATGGTGTGTGTCGAGGGATAAGCTTGCACCTACCGAGGTGTCTGTCAGTTCTGTGTTCTTGGTAAAGTGGAATTAAAGCCGTAGTTAAATCTGAGTTTATGGGGGGTGTTTAAAAAAAAAAAAAAAAACACAACAAACTCGTTTTGGAGTCAGATAAACACTTGTGGTTCCATTATCATCTGCTGCACACACCTCGAGTGTGGTCGTAACACAGCTTGAGAAACTGAAAAACAGGCGAGAACTTGGAAAAATAAATCAGGGTATGTCAGCTTCCTCCCTTCTAGGCATTAACTGCCTAATTTGTTGGGGTATAGAGGGCTTTGCCCTAAGGTGAAAGGTAAACGCTTTCTTCTCAGAGGTCCTCAGCAAGAAGGTATCATTGCTTCTCTTCAGCATTCATGTTTTGGTTTGATGTTCTTGAACTTCTGGAGGTTCAGCGTGCTTAAGTGCAGCCTTGTGGCCTCTTGAGTGAATACTCACGGGGTACTTGGTTCTTCCCAAAACTTGGTATTTTAGCCAGTTGTGTGGGGCACCGGTCTTCTGGCAGTCACCAGTAAGGCCAGCAGACGCCGATGGCAGCCCCAGGTGATAACTCTGCACCAGAAATCCTGACGGAGCGAGGCGAAAAGCTCCTTCACCGCGGTCTGTTACAAGACCCTGGGAGGCTTTGGTCATCTTCAGGTATTCCCGAGGACTCTGGCCGCCCGTAGGCCGAAGTACCCGAAGCTTTCATTTAGAAGGAATCGGCACAAAAACATGAATACGCAGCGTATTGGATAACTTGTCCTTATCCCAGGTACCAGATTACCCTGGCCTGATCTAGCCCCATGAACCTTTCTGCCCTACGTGGACAAACTCCTTGCCGGGGCTGTATTCTGCCGGCACTCCGGCCCGCCGTATCTGACAGCCCTGAAAATAGCTGCCCATTAAATGGAGCGCAGGAAGTACCGAGCTGTTAAATGGGACCCACGCGGTGGCTGTGCCGAGGAGGGCGGGCACGCAACCGGCTGCAGCTTGAGGAAACGTTTGTTTGCTTGTTATTTTTTTCAGCCCGTTCTGCTTTGCGAGGGAAGCGCAGGCAGAAATGTAAACAGGAAAGCCAATTGCAGTGAGAACAAAGTAGGAGATGCACTCACTTGGCTGCAGGAAAGCAAAGGTACTGGTGAGAAAGCTCTGGCTGCTGCAGGACCTCCATCAGAAAGCTTACGGACAGTTAATGCTGGATGTGGCACTCCTGAATTAACAGTACAATAGTTCCAATGCTGCTAAAAATCGAGGCAGCACGGTAAGCCTCACACATCTTCCTTGAAGTGTACAAACCAGCAGCGAGCTCCCAGAGGCACTGGAAGCAGCTGGCTGAAAGGAGGAGCAGTTGACGACAGCTCAAGTGTATTATTTTGGGGCTGGTTAACATGATTTTACGGAGGTTTTCAGTGGATTTAGGAATGTGGTTGTATAAAGGTTATCATATGGTGCTTGCCTCTAGGCCTGCTGAATCTTGCTACAGAAGATAGTGCCAGCCCTCGGGAGGAGCACCAAGAGTGGTTTGAAATCTAAAAAAGTACAGAGGAAATGGGAGAAAACAAGAAACTGGGTGTGCATCGTCTGTCTGTGTCTTCCAATCTGGGGTACGCATCTTTAGTCTGGGAAAGGTTTGATTTAGGAGTAGCCAGCCAAGTCAAGCTCTTCAGCCTGTGTTATGAATGACCGGTCTTCCTCGGTGTTTTCTTGGGTGGATTCATACATCTGACGCCCAGGAGCAGTGAGTGATCTTGGCTTGTACAGGTGATGAGCTCTTCAGATGGATGACTTGCAAGAAGCTCTTAGCTTGGCTGTCGAGTTCTGCCGGCCGGCCAGCCTGTGAGATATCAATCCTGGGGCGAGAGGAGTGTGAGTTCAGATGCAAACCACGTACGGGCAGGGCATCAAAAGCGTGTCTCCTTTGAACTAAGTGCTTAAGTGCAAAAAAAGGAAGGAGGAAGGTCTTGGTTTTTACCAGCAGTTTTCAAGACAATGAAAATTCGCAGCTTGCCCCGTGATGCCGGAGTCCTCGCTGCACGAGAGCAAAGTGCAGGTTTAGATTCCCTGCCGTGGGTTACAGCTGTTTGACCAGGTACCAGTGAGGAGCTACGGAGGAGCGGTTTAATTAGGAAATAAGCACACGAGGCTTTTTCAGCGCAGAGGAGCTGGGCATGTCTCATTTGTGTAACCCCTCTTACGGTCGGGGATGTTTGTTTGGAGGCAAGTAAGGCACTCGGCG
The DNA here is from genome assembly GCA_011075105.1 of Heteronetta atricapilla. Taxonomy (NCBI): domain Eukaryota; kingdom Metazoa; phylum Chordata; class Aves; order Anseriformes; family Anatidae; genus Heteronetta; species Heteronetta atricapilla. The sequence goes on from CM021733.1 coordinate 10,108,330, forward strand.
GCCTGCCTTTGGTCTGTCTGCAGGGAAATTAAATCCACCTGGCCTCCACCCAGCGCCTTCCTGCATGCTGGGAAGTACCCAGCTATGCTGGGGTCAGTGCTTATTGTTGTCCATGTGCACAAAGGTCTGTGCATCTGTAAGAATTTGTGTTAGGAAGGCGTCACGCTTAGTGACACTTAACATCCAGGTGAGCTCTGTATTGATAAATGCATGCACGGGGTTGAGCCGTGCTGTGGCCAGGGATGCTCCGAGATGGGTGTTCACAGACCCTCCATCCCCAGCAGGTTCCTTTCTGCAATCTGAAACAGTCCTTGAGACCTCATTGTGTAACGTACGCGTGGGATTTGCCGTACTGCATCTGAAAGAAGCCCTGTTCAGCTGTACTTGTAGTGGTACCGTGCTCCTGCCTGGGGGAGAAGAGGGACAGCGTGGTGACGGTGGGGAGGAAAGAGCATTTCAGTGCCCCTTTGAGTGCACATTCAGATGGAACCCATCTAAAACATCTCAAAACATCATAAAACATCTGAAGTCATACCTATAAATCAACTTTTTTGCGCCATCTCTGCCATATACTTTTGTTCCCTTGTCTCTCCCAATGTGCCTTGGACAAAGGCTGGATTTAAGACAACTTCGTGGGCAGGAAGGGTGGTGTGAATGGACTTAGCTCTGTCTCAAGCTCTGGGCAAAAAAAGGGACACTGAATGTGTTTATAAAGTCTTTTGGGTTTGTTGTTTTGTTTTTAAGTGAAGGAAAAAATAGGGGGAAAAGCAACACCCTTCGTCACTCACAAGGAGCAACTTCATGAGCTGCTGGGCTCGGTCCTGTGCTGTGCTGCTGAAGTTTAGCCCATTAAGACGGCTGACACGAATGGGACAAGGGGATTTCCTTGTCCAGATCCCGGTTTCTCCAGCAGCTGCGGTGAGAAGGAGCTCCCCTCGCTCTGACCACGGTCCCGGCTCTTTGAACCGTGCTCGCAGTTGGCCGGTCGGCAGCAGGAAGCAGCTCCACTGCCTCGCTGGCTCTCCGGTTGCAATGTTTGCCTTCGTTCGCTGATAGCAGAAGCCTGCAGCAGCGTGCATCCCCCTCAGAACGGGGGAAAACGTGCCTGTATCGGAGCAGTCGCTCACCGGGCCGAGCCAGGAAATGCAGAAATGCCTTAGAGGGTTTTTCACCGTAGCACCGATAGGCAAGGTAAGGTGGTCTTGGAGATGGTGGAATTCAAGGGGGGAAAAAAAGAGAGAAAAAGAAATATATATTAAAAAAAGGCACAGCAGCATTGCCAGACTTGGAGGCTTGGAACTGAGGTTTGTTAGCTTAGCCTCAAGTTTAAAGAAGGCTTGCAAAAGCAAGAAGGCAGCCAGTGATTCAGTTGATGCTTACAAATATCCTGTGACTTGATCCCGGCTTCCTTTCGGAGAAACCCCTTGGGAACGGAGCTCGAAGCGAACTGAATTCGGTACTTCTTGAGTGATGCGCTCGCTTCTCCGTGCAGGTGGAAAGCCAGGGCACAGCTTCAGTTGCATCCGCATGGGTCGGGCATGCCGTGGCATTTATAGCAGGGAGCTTTCCACATCTTGTGTTTTCACAGCATTTTGCCCTTCTTGGGTGACTCCCGGCACACCAGCAAGTAGGTGACTTTGCAGGAAATCCCCACGTCGTGCCTTGACACCATGCTGCACTTGGAGTTTTTAAGAGGACCGGTGGACGTCCAGAAAAGCAGCAGGAGGGCAGCGAAACGGGCAGGCACTGGGGAGATGTCAGTGCTTAAGCCGCTGTTTCAGAAACATGATTACAACATGGTTTATTCAAAGATAGTTTTGTCCTACACTGGGAGGCTAATTTCATCTTCCCTCATCCCTCGAGAGAAAAAGGCTTTAGAAACTGGACTTGCAGCAAAACGGGCAAGGCGTCTTTCTTATTTTTTTTTTTTCTGGCTGACTGGCTCTAGGCTTGTGTGCTGACTTCTCGCTGGAGGCAGCTGAGGACAGAGCTGATGTTTGCTGTATTGAGCACCGAAGGGTAAAAGCGGTGCTGCTGCAGAGCCAGGAGAAGAAAGCAGTGAGCTGGGCTCACAGGATGCTGTAGTGAAGAACTGAGCAAATGCTTCTGGCCTGGGCATTTTCGCTTTACAGTCTGCTGTCTGCACAGCGAAGCTGGGCTCAAGCCTCTGTGGTCTTGAGGTCAGTATTGCTGTGGTCCAAGTGTGAAGTTTTCAAGAATGTGCATGGATTTTGGTTGTTATGTCCCTAAAATCCAGGGCACGGCTTTCCCAAAGGATGCTTTCAGGTAGCATCACCGTGGCCGCTCTTCTCCATCCTGGGAAAAAGGGACGTTTGCCCCAGCCTGAGGTTCAGACGGCTTGGATCTGGGGAAAGCTGAGCCTAGAAACACCTAAATTAGCTTTCTTTCCCCGGCTCCTCTCACCATCAGCGTAGATCAGTTCAGAATTCAGGCAAGTATTTTTAGAAGCTGGCTTCAGAGCCCCAGTGTCACAATTTTCATTCTTGCTGCTTGCACTGAGGCACTTCTTGAGCAACGTTTTTCGCCTTAAAATCACGGGGAGGGCTTGAGGACAGCCGTGGAACTCGGGGGGGCGCCGGGTGAGCTCCCCACCAGCCACGGTGGGGCTTCTCCCAGCCCCTTGGTCTGAGCACACCGGCTTTTGGGGAATAAAGGACGGCCGGGGGGAGCGGGGAGGGGACGCCCACGCTCAACTTTGGACCTGTTTGCCGCTCTGGAGGCGTGGGTGACGTGCCCCGGGGTCCGGCACAACTTGCGACAGCCCCGGCAGCGCCTTTTGCTCCGTGAGCCGCTGTTATTAGTTTATGGCAGCTGTATGGCCCTCGTTTGATTTTTATTATTTCTCGAAGCCTGTCGCCGGGGCGGGGAAGCAGGGATCTTTGGTCGGTCGGTGCTGCGCCCGCGAGCGCGGAGAGGAGAGGAGCGGGGAGGATGTTGCGAATGAGTAATGGTACAGCAGGGCTCTAACGTGCAGGATAGCTGGGGGATGAGTCACCCGGCACAATGCAGCACATCCGTCGAGGAGGCTGAATCACGCACGGGGGGAAGCCGCCTGTCAGCCACCAGCTGGGCTGGGGTCAGCCCGAGGCGCGGCGGAGGCAAGGATGGTGACACGGAGCGACCCGGGGGCGCAATGTAGAGGAAATGGCATCCCCCGGCAGGTACGTGCGTTCTCTCGCGGCACCTTACTGTGTTTTTTCTATTTTTTTTTCTCCCCCCCCCCCATCTTCCTCCATAGCCCTTCTGAATCTTCCCTCAGCCAGCGGGTGCTTCACCGGCGGATGCGTACGGCTTATCCATGCGGGCTTTCTTGGCTGGTTCTGCGCCGTTTCCTCAGGATTATCGAGTTCACGCCTGCCCTTTCTTAATTATCTAGAGGGAAACACCGAGGGTGCTGCAGGAGAAGCCCCTTGCTTCGCTTGCTGCCCTTCTCCATCGGGGCGGAGGGGTTAAAGACAGCTGTAATGCAGACTGGGTGCGCATGTTGGTTCCGATACAGTTGATCTCTTCTTTTTTTTTAATGTATTTAGATGGCAAAAGATAAAAATGTTTTGATTTAAAGCTCGTGTTCTTCTTGCAACCCCCCCCAACCCCTGCCTTTTGTGCAGTAGATCCAACTCGAATTACAGAAAGCTTTTTTGTTGTTGTTAGTTTTTACATTTGCACGATACCATCATCCGTCAGCCTCCCTAGCAGTGCGGGGGGAGAAGCAGGGCTCCTTCCTTCACCCATCAAAATTAGAGGAGGGCAGGGGGGACAAATACAAATCGTACAGGGAGAGCAAGGGTCCTGGTGGTTTTTTTTTCTCTTCCTTGGGTATACCTAATGAACCATTTTGGTGTTGTGGAGTACCAACGTGTGTCACTACCCCAGCTCACACCGTGGTGCTGGCAGTGGTTTGTCGGTGAGGCAGGGCAGTGCAGGGAGTGGGGTGCTGTGCTGGGTGTCACCGCTGCCTTCAGGCTGTGGGGGTGGTGGAAGAGGGTTGTGTGGAGGTGGTGTCGTCCTGTGCATCAGCCACCTAGATTTGCCCGTGGCACTCCTCTCTGGTTTTTGGCGAGCGGTGTCCAATCTCGAGGCTCATTTTACAGAGTAAGGAGGGGAAGAAAACTTAGAAAAGCCTAATGCAGTTGCTTTGCTTGTTACTTTGATGTCTTATTTGTACTAAATATCATTTGTTAGCTAATGTATGATAGCTGTAACGGTGTTCATGATCAGTGTATGTTAGAAAAAGTTGATGGAACTTGGTGGTGGCTTAAAAAAAAAAAAAGGGTGGGGGGAAATCAATTCAGGATGCAGATCTCATGCAACTACCTGGCTGGCTGGCCAGGCTTTTATGCGCTTTTTGCTTATCTTGCATGTGATATAAAACAAATACCATCTGTCATGCAATAACAACTTCCTTTCTCATTACAGTAAATGATAATGCTAATTAGCTTTCCTTGAAATCTGTTAATATTTTGTATCCTTGCATGAAACTACCGGGACTTGCGTGTGCAACTTTGCCCATGCTGCATGCCTAGCCAGTGTGCCACAGGGTAAATCATTCAGGTGAATTACCTTAATAAAATGTTTTTTCTTGCCTTGCCCTTCCTTACAACTCTCCAAGACGTTCTGCCATGTGCAGCGATGACGACCGACTGCAGGATCGATCCATCGAATGATTTTGAAGGGTAGTCAAAACTGCAAAACTGAAGGTCATTCAATAATCCATTGAGAAGGAGATTGTGGGGGCTTGGATGAGGTTTCCCTCCAGCTCAGGAATGCTCATCGTTCTTTTAAAAGTTTTGTCAGCGAGACGAAAGCCTCCCTGTGGGTTTTTGGGGCCCTCTGGGAGGTGTGGAGCAAGGGCCAGGTCTCGGCTTGCAGGCGAAGGCTTCCCGGACCCCGCTTTGCAGCCCCATCAGCACTGGAAACGCGAGCAGCCCCGCAAGCAGGACAGGGCTGTTTCTCATAAGCTAAATAAAACCCCACTTCAGCGCCGAACAAAGGTTGTGCTGAAAGGCCTCCTTTGTTGGCCGCTGCCTGGTGGCTGGAGGGAGGTGCGGAGGTGGGTGGCTGGGCTCTTGCAGGTGTCTTGGTTTTCGAGAAGTCCTTTTCCCCCTGAAAACAAACAAACAAACAAAACTGCTGTTAGCCTTTGCTACAAAGGCTTTTATGAGCGGGTTTTAACCGAGCTGAAGGGCTGGAAGCAAACCTCGGGGTGCAGCCAGGACGTGGCCAGTCTTTACCCTGTTTTTGGGGCCACTGGAGATGCAGAAAGGCAGCTGTTGTTATTATTATTATTATTATTATTATTATTATTATTATTATTATTATT
>CM021733.1:10113680-10150582 GCA_011075105.1 Heteronetta atricapilla
TTATTATTATTATTATTATTATTATTATTATTATTATTATTATTATTATTATTATTATTTTCCCGAAATGGTGGATCAGCATAAGAACTGAGCGTGCTGGGTTCAGCAGCTCCATTATAGGTGTGAGGGTGCTGCAAGAGAAAACTTTTTTGGTTTCAGAGCGATGCTGAATGCCACTAGGAAATGCCAGGGGAGTTTTCTCATTTCATTTAGGGAGGGAAACGTCCTGAAACGGAGCTCGTGAGGTTAATCCTGCTGTAAGGTGAAGTGCCACGGGACACGCGTGCTGCAGGACTGGGCAGGCAGCGCCGGAGCAAGGCGTGTTGAGATCGGTTCGAACCGCCTCGTATTTACTTTGAGGTGGAAAACAAAATTTCCCAGCGCGTCTTTTTATCCTGGCAGGGCTGGCTGTGAAAGCTGGAAAAAAATGGAGGGTATAAGCTTGTACCACAGATCGGTTCTGCGGTGGCTCTGCGTTCTCGGCGCCGCGTAGTGATGAGCCCAAGGACGACTTTCTGGGTACAAACCAGAAAGTTTCTGGTTCCCTGCTTCCTCTGCTCGCCCTCTTGTCAATCCTGCCCTGGTGAGATGGGTAACAGTGCACTGAGACTGGGGAAGTTTTCCATGGTTTTTGTACGGGTTCCATTTTAACGTTGGGTTTCACCAAAGCGGCACAGATGGCTTTTTTTTTTTTTACTTGCTGGTATTGTAATGAAAAAGTGATTTCCTGCTGGAAACCTAAGTGATACTGAAATACCAAACCTTTTTTTGCTGTGGCTCCGTGCACTCAGAATGCTCTTCCTTCTAACAAAGTGACACGTTGTGGTTTCGAAGAGGAAAATGCTGCAGATATTTCGCCCTTGCTAGAAGGTTCAAGAACCGAGTAAGCATTAGATCAAGCAAATGGGTCTCCAGGAATGGTAGTTGTCAGAGTTTCTGTAGATGGGTAGTGCCCCAGCGACTGCAGAGCTAAATTTGCATGTATCTGAATAGTTCAAACAGCTCTTAAACGCCCGCTGTCTGTGGTTGAGCTTTATAACCTAACCTCTGGCTGCATTAGTAGCCTCTTGCCGTCCTTTTTGCTGTTCCCCGGGGGAATGCGGAAACATTAAAGACAAGAATCTGCGTTTTTGAAACCCGTTAAATGCTCGTTTGATGGATGAGAGGGCAGCCTGGTGATGTCCAGCAGTAGGTGCCTACCAGACCTCTGCGCGGAAGGTGGAGATGTTCACAGCTGGTGGTGACGTTGTGCAGGGATGGAGGGGACTGTGACGGTGGTTTTGCGACCGCCTGATCTGCTGCAGCAACCTGGGTGGAAGCTAGGAGTGACGACGGTGAGGAACAGATTTCGGATCGGATCTTCGTGGAGCAATTACCTTGCTGTCTGAGACCTGAATCTCTCCTGGCTTTGCAAGCTGGAAAGTCAAGATGGGAAGAAAATAGTGAAGGAACTTCTGGCAGTGTTAGCGAGGAAGATTGTAAGCTTATGTTCTTGTCAACTAGCCTTGCTAGCAAAGAGCTGCTGCCTCCTAAATATATATATGTATATTAATTGAATTACTGAAGGTGTTCAGGAAGTGTTTTAGAGGTTAAGGGCTTCTAGGAGAAAAATAGGCCCAGACACTTTATTCCCCCGTCCTCAAATCTGAAGGGTGCCATTTCCCATCCTCCAGCTAAACGAAAAATGGAAGCCTTGTCTGACAAAGGAATTACAGAGCGCAGGAAAGTGCTCGTATCCCCCGTGAATGGAGCCGGTCTCTTAGACGCACAAATGCTTTGTAGAAGTTAGGTAACGCAGCTGTGATTCAGTTATCACAAAAATAATCATTCAGTCACTCCGTGTTTAGGAAAATTCTCAATATCCTTCAGAACAGCAATTACAAACGCACACACTTTTTTTTTTTTTTAATATATTTTTATATGTACGCATGCACACCCACGAGCTATAATTTTTAAAGGGTTCTCTTTCCCTTCCAATAAAAGCAGCACGTGGCTTGCTGCACTACCTCTCCTCCCCGGGTTCATTATGGTTTTTGTTCTGGGTGGGGCTGGCCAACAACCTGAGACAGCCCCAGCAGCAGCTGGCCGGCTGCCATGCAGCTGGGTGATCCCTGCGGATGCTTTCCTCTGCAGCTTTTAATGCTGCTGAAGACGAATCTGTAGGGTTAAGATAGCAAAGGACTCCATTTAAGAGTGTAATTAAGAATAGTTTGCATGAAAGGCGTAGTATGCGGGCCGTAAACCCGACAATTAGAGCGGTCTTAAAGTTTTAGAAGCCCATAAAACGAGGGGAACTAAGGCTCCTGCTGGATTTTTGGCTATTTTGTTTTTTAACTACGTGGAAGATGTGCGTAATGCAATCCGCGGGGCAGTCGGTATCTTGCTAAGAGAAACAAACCAAATATTTTCCCCTACCTCGTTACCATTCCTCCTGGAATAGCCGAATTGCCCAGCTGCCACCATAAAAGCGAAGGGGGCTGGCCCCAACGTGGCTGTTTCGCTTCGTGGTGCTCTGAAGCAGCGAGATGCCCCTGGGATCTGCGGATTGCTCCTGAGCTCGGCGGGGTGTGATGGCTTGCGAGTAGCCAGAGCCTTGGTGCATTCACATAAAGCTAAATCCCAGCAAAAATAAACAGCCTTCGTGTGAAGGAAGCAAGGTCTGTGTATGGACCTGAGGTATTCGAGGACCTCCCAGGCATTTATCAATGCTGGCGTGAGGAGAAGGAGCACTGCCTATTCTAGGCTTACGGGTAGAAACTGCAGACACGATTTTGGCTTTAATGAAGCCTGGAAAATTCAACGTGCGGCTTGTAAGGCCTCATACAGTGACTACACTAAGCCGTCAATCCCTAACAAGCCTTAACCTTCGGGGTTTTGGTGCTTTTTTGTTTGTTTGTTTTTCTTTCTTTTACTTTCCTAAGTCCCTTGGCATCAGCTGGGTGTTGGGAAACGTACATCTGTGGCTGGAGCCTGGTAGGAGCGGGTCCGGGCTCCCGGGGCAGCGCAGCGTCACTCATGACTTTTGATCCCGTAGGAAAGTGTGCCAAGGGGTTATGTGAATGGAGCCAGAGCCGCTGCACTCCGCTTACCTTGCCAAAGGTGAACCCTTCTGCAGGACAAGGTCCTTTTCTAATAGGGGAGCAGAGGTCTTCTCGCCGTGGTGGGGGATGGAAGCTAGCTTCCCTTGCTCGATGTATTTAAGGAGGAAGCTCTTCAAAATGGGAGGACTTCGGTTTATATGGTGTTTTGGATGGGTGGGAGGGAGCAATGAGGAATGGAGTAAAATTCAGGCATTCCTTCCATGTCAAAATCTGGTTCCTTCAAGTTCATCCCCCACCACGTATTCTTGGAAAGCCGGTGAATGATTCTGCACCGTCAATACATCCTCTTCCCATTAAAGCAAATTACTCAATTGCTCTGTTTGGGTCCAAAAAATTGCCGTCCCGGCTTGTTTCCCCCAGCCCTCTGTTATCACAAGAGGATCTTGGCTGCAGGCAAGCGCTGGCCCAAAACCTGGACATCTTCACACAAGCCTGATGAGGGTGCAGGAGGTGTCCCCAGCCACGGGTGTCAGGGACAGCCCAACCACGCTGGCTTCTACAAAATGCCTCTCAAAAGTGTAATTGTCAGTTTGAACAAAGCTTTTCCCCTAGTAGGTGTCACGCAGCTGTTGGGCACATGGGTGAAATGGGTGGCCTCAGTAGCAGAGGTTGTCACCCTGTCAGTGTGGACAGGAAAATGAAAACGGGATGGCTCCGTGGCCCACCACAGTGTGGTGTTAATGGGGAGGGATGGTAGTCAGAGCACCCAAATTTTACGTGAGGGTGCTAAAATAACTCTGAGCCTAGAAATCACCGAGAGAAATGCAAATAATGGGTGGAAAATACAAAGTACCGAGTAACTGCTGATTTCTTGATTTTACTTTAAATGGACAATTTCTGCAGCAAAGTAACGGAAGACTGCGTTCCTTTTGGGACAGCCAAAGGCTCTGGCTGCTGCCATAAAGCTGAGTGGTAAATCACACAGGAAGATGTATTGCAAGCAGCAGTTTTCAAGCCCGGAAGGCAAAGCAGCAGTTTGGGTAGATGACTTCTGCAGGAGGATGGGGAGGAAGGTTGTATCTAGTGCCTCCGAAGAGAGGTTGAAATATCATGGGAATTCTCCAGAAGTGAAAGGAGTTACCGTAAAAACAGGACCAAAGAGGAGCCTTGGAGAACAGGAGATGCTTGAGACAGAAAGGCATTGTTGGCTTTCTTTGCTCTTTATCCACATAGACCATATGGGAAGAATACGCAGAAGAAGAGAACACAAATTATCCTGGATGGAAGCAGCTCAGTTTTTACAAAGCAGGAAATCAGCTGAAGTATTTTGCTTAATTCTAAGTATCAGGAAGCCAAAGAGATCCAAGTTGCCGCAGGTAAAATGTAGAAATGGTTGTTCATTGGAAAATAAAAAGGTAACTGGATCCATTTATAGGCACGCTTGCCTCATTTCCTGTACCAGGATGCTGCTCTGCGGACTCAGGGCAAAAAAAAGTTGTTAAGAACCTTGTTTCTTGGTTCTGGGAGTGCCTGGTGTGCCAGCTGTGGTGCAGGTAGCATATCTGAGTGTGCTGAAAGGCATTTTATCAGGCGGTGCAAAGTCCTCAGTGCAACAGGAGATGAAACCTAAGCACGGAAGGTTAACAACCTTCATCATGTAGGTCCAGCGAGAAGGTTGGAGTATCCATTAAAAAAAAAAAGTTGACGAAGGGGAAATTTCAGTGTGTTTTGCCAGATCTGTCCTGCTCTAGAGGAGGGAGTAGCTGGTCCCAGGCATGTCCACGTCCGTCCCTTGGTCTGTCCTCCAGATGGGTGTGAGACATGCTCTTCCAGCAGGAACCCTGCCGCAGCCTTGCACTTATTCGTGCTTTCCTTCTGCATGAAGAATGCTGCTGCTGCCTTTAATTTTGGCTAGAAAGGACCTGTTCTCTTGCCATGTTGTATGGGATGCTGCAAATAAACGTCCAGATACAGAGCTTTCCTAAAGGAGGAATTTCTTTCCCTAGGGGGATACCACCTGTCGTTTTGAAAGGCTTTCCCTTGGAGCCGTGTAAAGGCTGAGGTTTTTCCTCCTGATGGGCTCACTTGGAGGCCTGGAGATGGACAATTCCTCTGCAAATTTCTTTTGTGTGTCCTTTTCCTTAGCCTGGGTTAATGTTTCCCTGTTTTCACCAGGTCTGAGTGCCCTGTGGTGCCTTTGTGGGCCCTGCTGGGTGTCCCGGTAGCTCTGCAGCCAGCAGTGCCATGGTTGCATGTGGCTGACGTCCAGCCATGCGGTGGTGGCCGCCCCGGGAGGACTTGACAGCCATCAGCACTATTCCTGAGCAGAGCCTGGCTTAGTTGGTGTCCAACACGTGCCAGGTTACACCACGGAGAGGATGGGAAAGCTAATTGTGGTGTTTCCCAGCAACTCTGGGGCAGAGGGAGGTGGAGGACAGGGATGACTCCTTTTAGCTTGGGGTCTGTTGTGTGTCCTGTACCACGTGTTGGTGTGAGTTTATGTCCTGTAGTGTTCTTCCTGCTCCTAAATTACCCCTCCCTGGTGATGTCCCCATCGGACACCGGAGCAGAGTGTGGAAGGGGTGCTGGGGAGGCCTGTGGAAGCAGAGGCCCCCACTGAGGATCTTGTGACCTTTCACAGTGGGCGCTTGCTTCCAGAATAGTTTTTTGCAAGGTTATGGTGTGCTGCCCTTGAAAGCCCCTCAGGGAGCTGGTGGAGCTGCTCTAAGGACACGGTGTGGTCCTCATGGTCCTGATGATCCGAGCTTAGCTGGTTCCTGGCTCCTTTCTTCTGAGGTACCAGCTGGAGCCACAATGTTTTTCCTGCAAGGCTGTTCAAGTTGTGGAGGAATTCCAGTGCCGTCTTCCAAACCCCAGCTCACTAACTGTTCATAGGTTATGTGGGCTGCATGGTCCCTCTGACACCATGAAGACCTGACACCCTACTGCATCCCACGGGGGTGTTGGCCTCAAGGTGCTGCGTGGCTTGGTCCTCATCCCCAGCGGCATGAGAGACAGGGCATCTGGGACCACGGGTTGTTTGATGTTGATACCATCTCTGTGTTGATCAACGGGGTCGTTCCAGGCTGTTTGGTGGGCCTCTTCCCTCCGGTGGCTGGTCAAGGCCATGCCTTGCGGAGGTGGCCCTCCGTCCCGAGCGGACGCTCCGCAAACGCGCTGCGGCGGGAGGAGTGCTGTCTAAATACCGCCCTCGAGAGAAACACCCCGATGAGACTGTGTGATGCTCACAAAAGGTTTTGTTTTGTTTTGTTACCATTGCAGTGACAGCTATATTGTGCGAGTCAAAGCTGTGGTTATGACCCGAGATGACTCCAGTGGGGGATGGTTGCCACAAGAAGGAGGCGGTCTCAGTAGAGTTGGCGTCTGCAAGGTCACATACCCGGAGGGCAATGGAAGAAGTGGATTTCTAATCCATGGTGAAAGGCAGAAAGACAAACTGGTAATAGAACCTAATTCAACTTTTGTCTGTTCTTATAATGAGAATTATCCCGAATCTGATGCTATTGTATTCTTGTGCAAGTTTAAAAGAAATAAAAATAAAAAAGGCATATGCAGATAGTGCCAGATCGGACAAAACAATCCCAGCCTCATCTAGAAGGTTACTGAGTTGCTGTCTCTCGCTGTCTGGGCTGTCGTGCTGCCACCGGGAAGGAGCAGGTAAATTTTTGACACCCGTGTGCAAAGATCCCCCTCTGATCCCTTGAAAAAGGGCCCGTGTTTTTCTCGGCTCTAGCAGGGGTATGTGCGAAGTGAATTGAAGTGTAAAGAATCCATGAAGCCAGTCACATTGCACTGAGTAATGCAGCGCAAGCCTTTAAAAACGGCAATGAATTATTTATGCTGCGTGCTGCTCAAGGTTCGAACGAGCAGAGTGAGAATATGAAGACAAGTTGTCTCTTATGAATTGACGCACTCGGTTTCTTCTGGTAGCTGTTTATCTGAAAAAGAGGGCTTTTCTTTCCCGTACAAAGCAAATTAATAAAGCCACTTCCCTATTCGCAGAGTCTGTTTTGGACGTTATATTTTGTTACCGTGTTTTTATGTATTTGATTCTTCTGAAATCCTCTCCTGTTGAAGAGATGGGCTGGCTTAAAAACAGGCTCCCACGCAGGCTCAGGAAACTGAGTGCTTGGGCAAAAAAAAAAAAAAAAAAAAATATCATTCAAGATGGAAATGATCTTGCTTTCAAAAGTTCTGGTGTTTTAAAGCTGTATAAAGTACAGCTTGTCTTTTGCATTGCTGTTTTGCTTGGGATGCTTTTTTGAAGTTATTTTTGAGCCATGCTTATGGTTTCGGGGGAGTGGGGGAAGACTTAGAAGCCATTCCCGTTCTCCTTGGGCATCTCCCTAGAAATGGATTTTGGCACAACAGTGTCTGGCTGGGGGTGAAGGAGGAAAAAAAAGGTGGGGGAGCACAACAGGACCTCCTAAATCTGCTCCAGCAAGCAAACACCTACTTAAACCCTAATAACAAGATGAATGTGTGATGGTTACGAGAACAATTAAAGTGTCTGGTGTTTATTAGTGATAATTTAGTAGGGAAGGATGTTCCCCGACCAGCGTAGCACGGATCATGACTTGGCTTGCTTTTGGGGAGAGGAAAGCTCTGGTCGGGGCTGAAGCGGTGACAGCTCTGTCCTTCGCGTGGGAAAAGTGACTTTGCTCCTCTCTTGGGCTCGCGCCCTCCCAGGTGGTGCTGGAGTGCTTCGTGAAGAAGGACCTGGTGTACACCAAGGCGAACCCGACCTTCCACCACTGGAAAGTCGACAACAGGAAGTTTGGGCTCACTTTTCAAAGCCCCGCTGACGCTCGGGCCTTCGACAGAGGCGTGAGGAAAGCCATCGAGGACCTCATTGAAGGTACCGAGGCGCATGGAAACCTGGGGAAGAGGGTTCGCAGCAAGGAGATGGGAAGATGCGGGGGTTCAAAATCAGGCCTTGGGCTTGAAAGTCTCTCTGGCACTTCCAAGTGTAGCCCCAGCATTATCCTGTGCCGAGCCAGCCCCTGCTCACTTCAGAGAGCTGTGCCTCCTAATCCTTTATGGAGGGAAGGGATTTAAGTCCAAATATTTTCCCATCCTATCTGGCCTGGTCTGTCAAGATTTCACCCGTTAATTATTATCTGGTCTGTTATTAATGCTTTTTCGATAGGCTTGGGTTTCGTGCTTGGGATGACAGCAACAGCCCAGGCTCATCTTTATGTGCAGCCGAATTTAGTTTTACTAAGTCTTTGTTAAATCATAGGATGAATTCCTGCACGGAGCTGAATAAAAACTGTTTTGTTTTTGCAGTAATTAGTTTTGTCTGTCTCTGTTTGGTTGAATGGTCGCTCTTGAAGACTTTGTTGTGTTGTTTTTGTTTTTGTTTTTTTTTTTAATTCTGTAAAAAAAATGCATTTGAATTGCCCGTGCTTTGAAGTTGTCATAAATTCTTCCTTTTCACATCTCATTGCAATCAGTCATAATACAGCTATAATTCAATACTACTTTCCTTTATTTTATTTTAATGAAAATGAATTCATTATGGGTTCTTTGCTTGGTTTTAGCCATGCCACTTCATGCAGGACTCAGCGCTCTAAAGCCTTTCTCCTTCTCACCCCGTGTGACCAGAGCAGTGTTGTATCCAGCTGGTTTTGGTGAATCGGGTTTTGAGGCCGTTAGCTCCCTAAGACAGCTTCAGCTTTTGGATGCCCTGTCCTTGCTTTAACATGGAAGCTATAGCCAGGAAAGCGACACGGGGAAGTAAATATTCATCTCACAGGTTTGAGGGAGGATCTTCTCAACTAGTTGTTCATTTGCTTTTTCCTGTGCCACTTACCTGAACAAGTCACGGTTAGACTCCCTGCTTCCTTCTTGCTTGCTAAAACTGGGAAGTGTTTTGAGTCATAAAAGCAATGTTTTATCTTTGTGACACAGGACCATGCAAAGTTACAGCTCAGTTGTACTGCGTAGCATTTTGGAGGTGCTGGTACGGGGCAGATCCTACACTGCTCTTTCTAATCCATTTTACAGTGGAAGTATTTAAAATCAAGTTCTGCTGTATCTCAGATACTTCAAAATCAGCAAATCTATATTTATCACATTAACAGCACAGTCTGATCCTCATGAATGTGCTCCTACTTAACTTCCAAATAAGGCTTTCTGAATGAAAAACAATCACTGGCACGTGCACGCACAGTGTCAGGCCTTGGGTTTCACTTGGTGTTCAGTTTTTGTTCACTTCATCAAGGTTAGCAGGTAATATTAAGCACAACAAACTGTGCATCTGAAGCTTCGTTTTATTAAGTCACTGCTTTAACTGGTAGGTTATTTCATATAGCATCAGAAGTAGCTTAAGTTTTCTGCACAAGTACAGCAATCCTGGGCAGCTCTGTTAGAGGGACTCTGGATTTTTATTTTACTTCTTTTTTTTTTTTTTTTTTTTTTTACTTTTAAAGCTAATACAGCAAACGGCATGAATGTTTTCACATTACTTAGCGTTTTAAGTGGGCTTTCACACTTAGCTCTGCACATCTTCGTGATTACGCAACTGAACGCAGCCGGGGCTGGTGCGGTTCAGCATTATATAAAGCCCGTTATTTCAGAAAGATTTCCAGAGCGAAGGTGGTACCAAGCAGTTAACCGTTTCGCTTAGGGATGCGACGTGGCTCTAACCCAAATGAAGCAGCTCCTCAGGGGGCACCTGTGGGGTGTGGGAAGAGGTCAGAGGGAGGGTTTTTTGGTACAATTCCCCATTTTCCAAGCAGTTGCTAGTATTTTAGTCTTGTTCATGGTTTTATCTATTTCAGCTCCTTTCACGTTGCTTACGTGGAGATGGATGGTTCTGTGACAAATAGCTAATAGCACAGAAGACCTTTACAGTATTTAATAACTTCCTAAATTACAAGGAAAGAAAAACACAGTCTAACTCTTCCCTTTCAAAGTGAGGTTTTTTTTTCAATACAAAGTGATTTCCCCCCTCCGGTTTTAAGGAATAGATGAAGAATAACTCATGGTTTCTTGACGGCTGAGGGTCTGGCCGCGAGCACTATTTAGTACGGGGCTTTACCATTCTTCAGAAATGAAAGCCTTCTGTAATTGGAAATGCTAAATGCTATTTTTAACGTAGCTAATTAGCATTGGCAGCCATGCAGTTACATGTCAGGAAACACTTTCAGATTCTACCTTTCCAGCACAGCTAGCAGCAGGTGTTTTTTCTTCCTTAATTTAAGCCACTCTTCTACATATATCCAACGTATAAAGTTGTTAGCCTCCAAATGTTCACCAACCTAATAATAATGGGGAAAAAAAATTGCAATGTCATGTTTTTTTAAAAAATGTTTCTTTCTAGGGTCTACTACTTCCTCGTCAACGCTTCACAACGAGGCTGAGGTCGGTGACGATGATGTCTTCACAGTAAGTTCATCTACCTTGAGGTCATTCTCCTTTATGCTCTGGTTTTACATGCTCGGGTTTAAAAGTCAGTGTGTTGGTTGGTTTTTTTTTTTTCATTTTATTACCTGGGATTGGTTTCCGGCCTTAATCATGTTTGGTCAGTGGGTGTGTTTTATTTGATGCAAGTATATGCCCTGCAGAAGGTAAACTTTTGCAAAAGCATTTGTTTTCTGTTGGGCTCCCATTGCCACGTGAAAACCGTGACAGAGCAGAGCAGATGTTGTCAGGGCTGAAAAAGAGCAAATAATCCCTCTCCAGTTTAACATGCCTTGGTCTGAGTGGTGCGTGCACCTCTTTATCTCTCTCTCTCTGTCCTTAACCTTCCCACAAACTGCAGTAGGTGGCCAACTCTCAGGTGCGTAGTCAAGGAAATGAAATTCTGAAAAGTTGACTTTGCTATTGGGAACAAAAGCCAACTTTGAAGGTGTCTTGCGAGTACGTGAAGGTAGAAAGTTCAAGCAAGCGTTTTTCAGCTGGAGAAAGGCACGGTGACATGCGATCTACCTAACCAGCGGTGGCTTAAGTAGGAGTGAGTTGCTTGTATTTAATTTGTGGTAACCTCTAAAATGTGTTCTGGAGCTTTTCTGAACCAGAAGAATCTTCCATGCCCGCTGCCCTCGCATGCTGTAAAAGAGGGGAAAAAAAAAAACCAAAAAACAGTGAATACGTCGGATGAAATTGTAATCCGATCACGGATATTCCATGG
This sequence comes from Heteronetta atricapilla, assembly GCA_011075105.1. Lineage (NCBI taxonomy): Eukaryota > Metazoa > Chordata > Aves > Anseriformes > Anatidae > Heteronetta > Heteronetta atricapilla. The sequence goes on from CM021733.1 coordinate 10,124,880, forward strand.
GCCAAAAAAAAAAAAAGACACAATGAATACTTTGTTTTATTGCACTTATTTGCCCGGCTCCGCTCGCAAACCCTCGGGCGCACGTGTGCGTGCCTTCGTTACGTGATAAATGCCCTCGTTGTCCCGCGGCGCAGGTGGGGACGGGTCGCAAGGTGGGATGTGTGGCCGCAGGCGATTCCTCGCTCAAAAAAACATCTTCTGGACCGTTCCTTGCATCTGTAGGGCAAACAGGGAGGAGCTGAGGATGGGGAGACGTGCCGCCAAGCCGCTCGGAAACGGCTGCAGGCAAGCATCCCAAAGTCGAAAGGAGGTGGTTTGTTTCTTTTTTTTTTTTAGGGCGACTTTGGCCGGTGTGGGACCAGGTTTCCTGCCGTGCTTTGACCCGATGGCTGGCACATTGTCCACGCCTGTCCTTTTGTCACGGCTCGGGGAGACAAACAACAGCAGGCAGGGTTAAAAGGTGACTTCCTGCGCTCCGCAGCAAAACCATCATTAGCAGCTGCTTCCCAGCTACCTGCCAGGGGTGATTTATAGGCACGGAGCAGGGGGAGGCCCTGCTGGAGCCGGGGCGGTTTACCGATTTGTGCTGTTTTGTCCCAAAAGTGGCTGGAGTCCGCAGGCGAGCAGCGCTCTGCCAGGCTGGACGTTGTGCCGGAATCGTGTGCGGCTCTTCTGTGCTCATCGGAGTGGGGCTGATGGCAAAAATGTGCCTTAGGTGGGCATCCATGGGGCAGCTCTTGCTGGGTTAGGCACAGAAATATTCTGTGTTAAAGCAACGAAAAGTAGCCTACAGAAATAGCAAAGGGTATATGTTTCGTTTTTACTAAAACCCAGCCGGCTGACGTGTAGGGACCTGGGAGTGCTCCTGTATTTCTCCACATGCTCCATCTTGTGCTGATTTTTAAGCTCTGAGGGTGCTTTTAACCAGGAGGAGGACTGTCGCCTTTCAGTGCACACTGCCTCACACCAGGAAAGCTGGACAGCCCCTGCAGCAGCTGCATCAAAATAGCTCAAACTCCTTCCGTATTCAACCAAACTGCGGAGAGATGTTCCCCTCTCCTTGACCCCAGCGAGGTGTCGGATCGGCTCCAGCCGTGCTCATATTTATGGGTAGGGTGCTCGGCGGCGAGGGAGGAACAAGCTGCTCGATAGCATCCGCGTGCAAGTCGTCGCCCAGCTGGGATCCCTGGGGACCTTCACACCTCAGCTTCGGCTGGGCTTTCTGTGCACGATTTGGCACGGTGGGTGGGCTCCAGCTTAGCAAGAGGACATCACCGATGGTGGTAGCTCATGGGGTGCTGCTGGTCGAGCTGTCACAGGGATGGGTGTGTGGTACCCCAAAAGTCAGCCATTTTCCCCAGTATCTCTTCCCTGTTTTCTTGGGTTGAAGTGTCTCCTTTCACTGCTGTCTGTAAGCTGTTTGAAGTCCTTGAATTCCCATAGACCTGCAAATCCTGGTAGACGATGGTGGAGCCTGAGATCTGCATAAGCCTGAAATAAAACACGGAAGTGTAGAGAGATTTTAGACTGGAAGAAATTAATGTATAGTGGGTTTGTTGTTGTTGTTGTTACCATTTTTGTTTGTTTATTTTAACCTTTCTGTTCCATTCTTTCTTTCAACTTCTTTTGGACTTGTGTCTCACAGGCCATTTGGCCATCCTTGCACACACAACTTCATTACAACTCTCCTGTAAACTCTTCTTCCCCAGCCACAGCAATAGATTCTTAGGGCTTGGTTTCTTGCTCTGTTTTAAAGAGAAAGTACATTTGTTCTTTTTATTTCCTAAGGTAGTTATTAAAATCTTCACAGTCCTCCCCCTCTCCCACACATGCATGAATAAACTTAACTGCGTGTGGCAGAATTTTCAAAAGCATCTGCATGATTGAGTCATTTAAGCAGTCATTTACGCGTCTCTGAAAATCCCAGCCGTCGCCACTGCACTGCTGCCTCAAAGACTTGCTCCAAGGTCCTTCGTCTCCTTGAAGTCGCTTCAGTCACTTTGACCACAGCCGCCCAAGACTTCCAGTTGCTTGCTCTGCTCTGCAGATCGCCGCACATCCCCAGCAGCATTTGCACCAATGTAAAAAGAAAAGCTTTTGCACCAGCTTAAAAAGAAAAATGAAATCCTCGTTACGCATGAGCACTGGTGTGGCTGTCGGTTATTGATTGAAACAAGGGGTTTGTGCTGTCTTTCGTCTTACTAGCTTCAGTGCTGCTCCATGGGATGACGACTTCTCGCATTTTTTGGGCGTGTAACTCGTATGGCACCCATCTCGGTGGCTCGCCAGCCAGCACGTGAGCCCGCCAGGGATCCCGTAGGTTGTTTGCCCTGAGGCTGGGAAGGCTTGCCCTGGTGGTGGGACTCTCCCTGAGGCTGTGATCTTGTGGGGGTTAACAGAGGGTTGTTTTCTTGTACCAGAAGTTTTGGGTTTTTTTTTGAAGGGGGTGAATTACCTGCAGCTGTGGCTCGAGAAGCATTGCTGGGGTCGGTAGCCTTATTCCCTCTCGTGCCCATAGCTTGCTGTGCCAGCCCAGCTGGTGAAGTGACTCGGGCAGCAGTACCCTGCCCCGTCCCCATGGCTCCCTGGCCCTTGTTCTGCAGCCTGGACTGCATCTTTAAAAGCAGGACTCTGCCATCTAGTAAGTTTGCTGTGCTTTAGACGTGTAGCAGCTAGATAAACCAATTCAGACCTCTGTTTGGAAAGCCATACCTCGTAAAGCAGAAAGCAAAAGTATCTAGAAATAAATGTCACTGACTTCAGGGGAAAAAATGCTTATTTCTGAAATGAAATCTCCATTTAGAAGTTTTAACAATATGTAGTTGTGTTTCTTTAATTCCAGATCCTCAGTAGAGCCCATAAATGTTTTCCATATGTTAGCAAATAAATTTCTCCTGTCTTGTACATTATAAATCGTCCTCTCAAGAGATGCAATCTGAGTAAGACTAGCCATCCGTTCTGTCTCCGCTGGGGGAAACATTGTCTTTGCAATGGTCTGAGACTGTTGTTTGTCTTCATCCATCTAGTTTGCATCTTCAGGCTTCTTTAATTAACAGACACTTCAGAAGTACCTATTAATGAGGTCCAAATACATTCTCTAGTTCTTCAGCCACAGAATTTGCCATATAATTGAGTTCTTGTGCAGAATTTTTCCTTAATCTACACTTTTACTTTCAATTACAGATAATAATCCCACATGACCATGAAGTGAAAAATGTGAATTGAGTCCAAGGAAAGAAAGGTCAATGTCTTCCAGAGTCTGCAGAGTGCCTGAAATGGTCTCTTTTAGCAACCCACCCGAAAAGCAGAGATGTTCGTTCTGAAACCTTATGACCAGTTCAGCTGAAATGCTGCTCATGTGTTTTTCAGATAAATCCGCAGCCTTGTGCCTGCTTTAGTGCTAAAGACAAGACACCCACTGGCAGGAGGAGCAACGGCTCCCATGTCTGTTCTGCTTTGTGAACCTAAAAATGCCTGCAGTCCTCTTTTGGCTTAACAGGAATGGGAGAGAGAAAACAAAGAAAACCAACCTTACTAAGTCTGGCATTCATGTTACAATGATAGCTGTTTTGTGTAATTAATAATTTTAAAAATACTTTTTGTTGTTGCTGTTGAAAATGAGACTGACAGAATTCTGCAGATGGAAGAGTGTGGCTGAGCTACAGCTTTGGGCTTGTGGACATATCGACACAGTCCACTGCTTCTCTGGCAGACTTGCAGGGTCCTGGCTAAAAGCTCTCTTGCCTCTGTTCCTCAGCTACAAGACAGGGAAAATACTCTCCTCCTTCACTAAGGTGACGTGAAGAGATCTCGCTGCCACCAAGGCTACCCCTGGCTTTCTCTCTGCATTTCACTGCTGTGGGTAACCAGGATCCTGCAGCTGGGCTTCTCACCCACAATCTCCAGATTTTCCCCATGGGGCTGCTTGCTTGGAGGGATCCTGCACCCCTCGTGCCCTTTTCTCAACACGAAGCTCCTGAGCCTGGGGACGTTAGGGCCAGGAAGCTTGTCCTGTGGCGTGGATGCTGCTAGCAGTCATGGAAGGGACGGCCGCAGCCGAGCGGGTCGTGGCAGCTGTTAACATTACAGCCCTCTTTGCATCTCTTCTGGTTTCATAATTAAAAAACCAGATTTCTCCCTGCTCTCTTTCCATGAAACCTTTTCCCTACTTTCATCTCCCATGTGGGCCTCAAGTGTGTTACAGCCTCACTATTAAAATTTATAAGATTTATGTTAGCTAGATAAACACTAAATCTAACTTTTCTTGCTGGCTTGGTCATTTCACGTTCAGATGGTTCTTTTAAAGAACCACTGTATCTCTTTTTCTTTAAAGCAGATATGTAGAGACCCAGCCCAGTCGCTTTGGATGACTATACATGTAAATTCCTGTGAGCTCTGTGTAAGGCTGGAGCATCCCTCATCCCACCCCTCTGTGGAAAACGATGTTGCTGAGCGCAGAGAAGCACCGAGATGCAAGATTTATTCCTTTCATGAGTTGCACTCGGGGAGTGAGGAGCAGCGAGAGCCTGCGGTTGCCTTTTCCTTAAGGCTAAGCTTTGGTAACAGAAGGGAAAAGCTTCTTTTGGAGGAGCAGAGCTTGGTCTGGGGGTGTCGGGGTGCGGTGCTTAGGTTGTCACTGCGAGCAAATCCGCCTTGTTTGTTCTGTAAGGCTGAGCAGAGCAATTAGGGACCCGTCACAGCAGTAGGGCTGGGTGGCATTACCTGTGTTATTCTTCCTGCTCAGTGATGCACGGACGGCAGAAGGGTTCATTGCTCCTACCCACATCCTCTGATGTCTGGATTTGGGGCTGGTGTTGTAAACCACAGCTCTTCTAATCCAGATTAAAAAAGAAATACTTGCCAAGAAGAGAGAAATTGACACACAGATACCAGCAGGCTCGAGTATATGTATTAAAATGCATATTAAAAAATAAATCTTCGCTGGCTTAAATGAAGAGAAATGAACTGGACTCAGACTCCTGCTGTTTTTCGTAGTTGGGTGCCTCAAGCTGTGTGCAGCGCTCTGCACATCACAGTCCTGCATGTGCACGCTCAGCGTAACACCAAGGCGGCCACCATTTATCACATCTGAGCACAGCTTGCCTTCTTCTTGCTTCTGCCCTGTGGAATCTGTCTCGATTTCTTCCAGCAGACCCACTACCAGGGTAGGTGGGGAGTCTGAAGTTATTGGTTTATCTGTAGCTCTCTCTTTTTTCTTCCTCCCTTTAATTGCCAGGGTATTTCAGCTTCTCCACGGAGGAAGCTGGGGGTCAGGAGACTGTACTGATAGAGTGAAAAAGCCCTCGATTCCAAACCATTTTAAAACCAGATTCCTTTATGCTTTTTTTCTGCCTTTCCTCAGGTTGACTTTGCCTGTAATGACTATCTGTCAGTCAGGGGGAACAGACAACGACACTTGAAGAGATGTTTCAGTAGGGAAAATCAAATGGAAAGTTTTTTCTCTGCTGTCATAGTCAGAGATTTTTGTAGCAATGTGCTTCCTCCTTTCCTCCAGGTCCTCCTATTTCTTCTAAGTGACTCTGGAAATTAACCCATTTATTTCTTATTCTTATTACAACTACAAGCAAGTTTTACTTAGGACAGTAATCCGCTCTGGTTGTCCCTGGGACAGAGGTGTCACCTGGAATGGCAGCTGCTGTTCTCTGTAGTCCTTCAGAGCCGTAGGGTAATCACTACCTTCACCCCATGAGGTGTCCTTGTTTGCTCATAGCCCGTCTTGTGGGCAGAAGGAAATACAAAAATTGCCGCGGCGTGGAAGTTGTGGAGATAGGCTTTACATGAAATCTGTTTCTTCTTACGTAAATTGCAGATTCATGATATGAAAATGAAGAGCTAAGGTGAGCTGATGGGAGAGATAGCCGTGGCGTGGATTTGAAACCTTGCTTTCTTTGAAAGAAAGGAGGGGGAAATAGAGGTCTTGCACAATTCATGCATTGCTTTATAGGATTTATTGCGTTACTTCTTGCTTTCAGGTCAGTCTCTGGTGGCTAAACCGGGCTTCTGTTGCTAGAGATCAGTTACCAAATGCACTGAACTTCAGTTTAAGGCTTTAAAAAATTAATGTTTTGTTTTGTTTGTTTGTTTCTGTGTTTTTTGTGTTTTTTTTTTTTTTAATTAACCAGCCTGCCTCAACCTAGCTGTTCACCACACAAAGTCTTCAGATGCCCAAGCCCTTTGCAAGGACTGCTCGGAGCCCGTAGCATTTGGGGCGTGTATGCACGAAGACAGGCAAGGAGCATCTGTTGTTCAGGAACAAATTATTAAGCAGATAATATCCATACTGAGCTCTCCTGAGCCTTGCTGTCGTGTAGTTTTTACGTAGCTAATTATAGCGGTGATGTGGATGTGTCAGACTGCTTTGCTGAGGGTAAGCAATTTCTCTTGTCGCAACTCTTTCTCTAAAGACTGTTTTTATAGTGTGTTTTCTGGCTCTGTACCGTTCCCACATCCAAACACAGTTGGGCCTGCAGTGGGATGGGGATACATCCTGCAGGAAACTGAAACCTGATCTTCTGCTACGGTGGAAGTTTCCTTGTAGCTGCGTCTTGCCAAAACCTGTAAGTGGTGTACTCTGTGCACCAGTTAGGGATCGGCTGTTGGTCAGTTTGCCTTTTCCCTTGCTCCAGCAGCTCAAAGGAGATACTTCATTATTTTTTTCCCGTTTTAAACACTCCTTGCCCTGTGCTTAAATGACGGCAGGGTGGCCTAGGTAAATACACTCTTTCAATATTACACTTGATGTAATTCTTTCGTATCGTCAGTCTTACATTCATGTCAGTGATCTCCAAGCTTCCAAAAGCTTGTTGTCCTGTAACACACAGTCACTGGAGGCTTCAGGAGGAGAAGGGCCAGCAGCAGCCTGCTGGTGGGATTTGTTGTCTGAAGGTGAATCGACCGGTGCCGTGCTAGCTGGAGTTTGTAGCTAAGTTTGTTGCTCCGAGCGTGCTGCAGCACCGTTTAGCACTTGCAATCAGCTAGCTGAATGTTTGTCTTCCGAAAAATAATTTGGCTGCTTAGTAATGCACTTGAACTACGTGATGAGTTAAAGTGTGAAGCTGTTTATGAGCGCCTTCCCTTTTAATTCATCTGGAGCCGAACGTTTTAGTGCATTGGTGTGCTTAAAACACAGGCGTGTCGGAAACAAAGCATAGCCAAGCTGAAATCACCCTGTCTTAATGGTGAAATGGAGGGGGGAGAGCTGGGTTTCTTTCTTTTTAAAAAATAAAAAATAAAAAAAAATTTAAAGGATCTTTTTAACCTGGATCAGCATATTGGGCAGACTTAACTACGTGGCCCCATGGGCAACAGCAGGAGCCTGGATGAAGTGGGGAGCCTGGGGGAGACGTCAGCCCACATTGCTGTCCCTGGGTGCCCTTGGAGGTGGGCTTTGCTTTCCCAAGGACCTGGGCATTGCTGGGGTGTAGCGGAGGATGCGGTGTTGGCAGAGCGAGCTGGGGTTTTGTTTTAAATAGTCCACATCTGAGCGAAGCATCTTTAAAGTTGGGAAGAGAGTGGCGGTGAGGGAAGTTCCTTTTTCGTTTTATTTTCCCCTTTATTTTTTTTTCTTCTCCCAGGGAATGAAAGAGAAGCGTGTAGTGAATTTCCGCCTGTATTTTTCAACGCGTGTGGAGGCTGCTGTGCCATCTAGAAGGGCAGCGAGCGCGCTGGGGTTTGACCTTTGGGGAAGGGAATGTGCAAACATGCCAACCTGCCCCGTGTCTGTGGCACGCATGTTTTTCCTCCCGGTGCCGCGCGCTGGTCAAGGTGAACCAGGCACTTAGCGGGGAGTGTTTTCCAGTACAACCTGACTCCGGCGTGCTCGCAGCGCAGAGGATTTGCCTATCTCAGCTTTTCAGTGGAGCCTTACAAAGCGAGGCTGAGGCCTCCTGATTTTGGCCTTGCTTTTGTTCAGCCGTGGCTCCCCGGGCATTTCTTCAGCACGGGAGCATAGGAGGGGGACCTGATTCAAGGTGCGAAGCCCAAGAGGAATACATTTGGTTCCCCCAAACCTGAGCACCGTACACGAGGCAGCAGCCGAGGGATGCAGCTCCCGGTGCTGCTGCCAAGCCGGCGGAGCAAAGTTCCTGCTGTTTCCCATTTGTGTTTTTAAAAAAACGCAGCAAAATGAGCAAAAAGCGAGGACTCCGGCTGGATTCGGGTGTCTCGAACCCAACAGGCAGAATGCAAAAAAAAAAAAACAGGGTGCAGGCACGGTCGGGAAGAAGCAGCTTTGGCTGGCGGGCAGTGCGATGACTGACAGCTTCCTGCACCGCGCCGAGACGGATTAGGGAATCGCCGCCGGGCCTGGGTGAAGCCAGGATGCTCGGCCAGGCATCCCAGCTGGCATGGAAGTCAAAGGGGGAAGGCTGGTGCCTGCCGGTGCTGCTGCGCTGGGACCTCGCGTCCCGGCGGTGACAGGAGGAGGGCTGGGTCAGAACCGCGGGCCAGACGAGGATCCCGGCGCCGCTTTTCAGGAGAGGGGCTGCCGTTCACACATGCTGCTTTAGGCACAGGCAAATCTGGTTTGAATCCCATTGTCTCATGTAACGGGCATGGGAAAAAATAAAGAAAAGGGGGGGAAAAAATGCGGAGAGTTCAAGCTGCTTGGAGCGTGCACCCGAGTTTTGCTAAGTCTAACCATAATTTGGTTTCATCCTCTCGATTTTTTTTTTATTATTATTATTTTCTTGGAGAGCCTGCAAAGAGGAAGGAGGAGTTTGGGAAAGCTAAACAATGCAATGTGCTCTTACATGAGGCTTCCAGAACGATTGTTCCTTTAAAGTGAAAGGCTCCCCCTTTTAAAAAGTGAGGAATAAAGAAAATCCTCTGATGGACAAAAAAAACGAAAATCCTGCATGATGACACCGCCCTCACCCCCAGGCATGTGTTGCTTGTCGCTGAGGATGAACAAAACCGTGCCACGGAATACAAAAGCCCTGGGAGCTCACCGTGGACCCATGCCCGGCGCAGAGATGCACTATAAACAACTGCATCTCGATAGCCCTGTTCCCTTCCCTCACCTGCCTAATGTGTTTTGCCAAGGGTCTGCTCTCCCTGCGTCTCGTAAATATTTTATGAAAATTAAATCAGAAGTGATTACGGCGAGCAGTTCATCTGTCTCTGGTTCTGTCTGCGAGGAGGGAAGGGAAGGCAGGAGTCAGTACCACTGCATTTTTAAGCGGAGCCTGACATATTTGCAGTGCATGTGAAGAGGGTATTTTAAAAGTTTGCATCAGCTGTTGGGTTCTATTTTGGGGATGGATTCCAGCTAAAATAACGTGGATGCTCATAACTGTGTGAATAAATGACCCCTAACTGCTTTCTTAAAATATCGTATCAGTCTGCTGTGGGAAGTCTGCGTTTAACTGTTCTTCCTCCTCTGTTTGCATCTGAGAGCATTGTATAGGGGGAGCGTGCCTCCGAGCCTAGAGGCTGAAGTGTTTCATTTGTTTGGAGCAAAGACGTGCACGATGGTTCAGGTGCACCGATCCTTGTGGCTCAGCTGATCTAGATTTTGTTAGCATTCCCCCTCCCCAGTCCCGTTTTCCCCCTCCCTGGACGTTTCAGTGTGGAAGAGCTGGGATTCAGCAGCGAGTTATGTGCAGCCATCTGTTCCCGGCTGCCCTGGGAGCCGCGCAGGCTCTCGCCATCCTCGCTGCATGTGCATTGCTCAGCACCCGCCGACCCAGCTTCGGGCCTTCATTTCCTAGCATCCGTACCCGTCTTCTGGAGGAAATCCTGGTCGGCAGTGCTGGGTGTGCTGAGTTCCCTCTTAGCACCTCGAAACGAGGAGCTGGCACTTGGCTGATAAAATGCAGCTCTGCTGACGGCAAGCACGGTGGAGACTGGAGACTTTAAAGAGGAGCTGGCACCCACCCCCCCTGCAGACCCCCATCTCTGCCCCTTAGGCCACCTGGAGAGCCTCCTGCGCCGTCAGGACACAAGCCTCTCTGTGCGGTGAACTGGGCTTGGGGAGAAGGTCCAGCTAGAAAAGTTAGTTACAAATACAGATGGAGAGATTTGGGGCTGGGTTCTTGTGGCTCCTCAGCCAACACGAGTTAACGGGACTGATGGGAGGGAGAAGCGGGGACTGTCACCTCCCCGTGGCAGAGTGGCCCTGTGCAGACCTCAGTGGCCATCCCTCGTGGCCTCAGCTTCAGTAACGTGGCTAGTGTTACTTGTTCTGGGAGGGAGGCTTTGCTAATCTTCGCGGAGCTGCAGGAACACAAATACTGGGCAGCTGATCATCCCGACAACGCTGTGATCTGCACCAGGAGGTAATTTCCGAGGCGTGAAAAGATTTGTGTAGCCCTCTATGCTAAAAGGAAAAGCCTGCCTCTTGTCCCTAGGTGGTCGTAAGCAACCAGTTGGTTTAAATAGTTCCCAGGTTTTAAGAGGTTTGGATACAGTGGTGTACCAAAGGGAGTGCTGGAAGGAGTTTTACTCAGTGCTTTGAAGAAGGAGGTGAGGTTAGAGCAAGGTCTGTGATCCTGCCAAAGCAATTTAGCTCCCCTTGGCGTGGAGAAATCCAGTAAGGTCAGCAGGGCGTTCGCTCCCACCAGGTCCCCGTCCCAGTCCCTGTCGTGGCAGCAGGGCTGCTGCAGGAACCCAAGAGCTGGGGCTCCTGCTGTGGGGATTTCCCTCATCACGGCCTGCTTCAAAGTACCTGATGCAAAGGCTTCTCCATAGGTTCGGGGGTATGCTAGCCCAGTGGCATAGTAAAGGCAAGGTGGGGGATTCGTATACCTGTGGGATAGCATCTTGTTGCTGCCCTCCTCAGACTCGTGCAGGCTCTTCTCTTCGTCCATCCGGAGCTGCGTCTGCTGCCTTGTACCACAGCGAGCAGCTAAACAGAAAAATCTCGCTGAGGTTTCCCCCGTAGCACATCTGATTGCTCGCCACATCGCTTTAGCTGTGCCTGCCTCTTCATGTAAACCTGGGAGCCGGCCGTTCAGGCACATCTGTGGAGCAGGCAGAACTGACCCGCGATGCCAGAAGCGGGTTTAGCATTAGCTTAATGGAGATGATCTCGTGCGCAGAGTCCTTGTAAATGTTCCTCAAGTTTTGCTGACTTAAGGCAGCACAGCCACCGGGATGTTTCTGGCACTAAGTGCTCTAACCGCAGAAGTTTAAAAAATAGAAAAAGGTAGCAGTAAAGCTAGCTGGCTTTCTGCACTTGATATTGGTATTTGTGTAAATGGGGACTAGGAAGCGGTCCAAACGTTTGAGAAATTATAGTCCTGTTCTGGTGTAAGAAAATCTGAATCTGTGCTTATTGTAAGAGTTGCGTATGGCCAATTTGTCTTCGAGCCGTGCTGGAATATGATCTAACATGAAGATTTTCCTGCAGGCTCTCTGCTAGGATTAGGACTAGATGGAGCTCTCGTGATCCTCCGTGGAGAAGAGTTTCAAGACTTTTTCCAAAACGCATGGAAGCTGCTTTCTCCAATGCAATTGCTGTCTTTAGTAAAAATTGTCCTCTGTGATACGAAACAAGCAGAAATTGGACAAAAGCTTTTTTTTTTTTTCCTTGCATTTGTCTCGTCAGGACAAAGTAAAAGCTTGTGGTCAGGAAACAGAAATCTAAAATGCTACAGGTGCTTCACAATGAAGCTTTTTCTTCATTAATACCTAGGTAATCTTAGCCCTCCTTGAAGTGGGCTGTCTTGAACACACAAGGGTAATTCAGAGATGAATTAAAAATGTGAAATCTTTTTCTAACTTTCTTGAATAGAGAGCAATTAGAGACAAAACCTAAAAATTTGGCTCTTGCCCTCTCTGTGACTCTCAGAAGCAGCCATGTCTCTTAAGGCTTAAAAATAAAAGCTGGAGGGGAAAGGAAAGAAATGTTCTTGCAAGATTAGGCTGAGGGAGTACTGGGAGACTATATTTTATCTTAATTTCTTTGGAAAGGTGGAAGTTTCTGTGCCGTGTGTCCAAAATAGCTCTCAGACTTCCTCTTTGTGAAGTTCATAAACAGCGGAGGCTCTGCAGATAAACCTCAGAGTTGATCGTAGGTCCGTATCGTTCACTTGCTTCACCCTTGCAGACTTTTATCATTTTTCCTTTCCGTATCGATAGCGCAGCTGTGTTTTCCCTTTTTTCCAGCAAGTGGGAAGGGCCCTGCTTGCTTGAGCTGTGGCTCCCAAGCAAAACTGCAGCTGGGCAGAGCACACAAACAGCGGGCTCCAGATGATTGGGAGGATGCAGCTTGTCGCAGGTCTGTTTTCCAGGCTCATCCTTGAGCCATGAAGTAGTGATGGAGCTGGGTTTCTCGTACTGGGGATGTCTTCTGAGATGACGAGGCATCAAGTGGGCTCTCCATTAGCATGTGCAGGCTTCCCAAGGTGAAAGCAGGAGGTCTGGCTGCTGAAGAATGCCCTGGCGAAGATGAGACCCACCGAGTTCTGCATTTCCACGTGGGGCACAGCCAGACCCCATCAGATCGGGGTGGTTCAGCGAGATGGCTTGCACGGCAGTGGGAGAGAAGCACAGCGGCGTGTGGCAACAGAGAACAGGTTAACTTGCAGACAGACAGCTTCTGCTGGAGAAAGGCCGGGCTGGCAGAATTTTCCAATTACTTTAGAGCCATCCATTACTTGCAAAATTGCTTGTTCAACATCATGATACTTCTAATTCCCCATTGCCTTCCCCACCTCGTGTAGCCATTAAAATCCTAGAGAAAAAGCAAATCATCTTGTTTGACCCACAATTAATCTTGACAGCAGACTTGGTAATGCTTTAGCTGGCTGAGAGCACTTCTAGAAGTTGCAAGCAGCAGAGCTCCCATAAATTCCCTCAGGCAACTGATTTCTGACAAGCCGCTTCATAATTTGGAGATGGATCTTTCTTCTTTTTCCTGGTCACCCTGGGTGTTGCACCACAAGGGGTGAAACTATTCTGCGAAGCCATTAGAGGCAAGGTGATCTGTCCAGTTCAGTAGCTGGGAAATGGGGGAAGGGGAAAGCTTTTTTTTTTTTTTTTTTCATCTGTTTTTATGATAGATGCTTATCTCAGAATATTACTTAGGCACCTGATTAGCCAGCCGTTCTTGTGTAACAAATCCATTTCAATGAGAAGTAAACTGCAGTAAATGATTAACATAATCTTCTTTACTAATGACTAGGGCTTTTTTTTTTTTTAATTTAATGAGTCACTTCTTAAATTCTGAGAGGGAAGCAGGGACCGGGGACACTTTTTCTTTTTAGTGATCGCAGTACAAGCATTTGCGTGTAGAAATGGAGTGTTTTCTCTCAAAGTGGCCGTATCAACCACGCGGTACGTGTGCTCGCCTAGATATGTTCAGCTCACTTGCAAGAGGAAATGTGTAGCACGGGTTTTATAAAATTGCTATTATGGTCTTGATTAATGATTTTGTTATCCGAGCAGCGAAACCACAAGGCTTCACGACCGCCATAGCAATCACAAAGCCCTGGTACGTGCCGCACAAAATTCTCCAATTGTGCATTGAGGGCGTGTTGAAACGGCGTTTCTTTGTGGACTTGCTGTTCCAACAGCTTTAGGTTTGGGTTCATTTCTCTTCTGTGGCTACCGGGTGTGTTTTCAATAGTTCCCCTGAAAAAAAAAAATTGGAACCAGATTGGTTTCAGCTGGCTTTAGGGGAAGACAGTGTTTCTCTGAGAGACCAATGGTTGATAGCCTGGCTCTGGAGGAGATAATGTCCTTTCTAGATTTATTCCCATAGGCAAGTGTGTTGTATTTGGGTGACCTGCAACAGACCACTCGTGTCTCCCACTCTGTCATCCTCCCCCAAATATTTACTGCTATGACAGCAGCAGAAAATCCCAGCCCGCAGTCTGTGGGGCAGGAATTGCTCTCTGCTTGCACCACGGGCTAAGTCCTTTCCTTTGAGGAGGTGTCTATCACCAGTCACCAAGTTTAGATTCAGCCACAGCTGAGCGGAAACGGTCCACCTCTCAGGGCTTCAGCATCATACATTTGATCCTTGATCACTCTCTGAGAGCTTCCATGTGGCTTCTTGAACCTGGCTGTAACCCTGGGATTTGTCAGAAGTACGTCCTCCTGTTTGGAGCTTATCTGAGCATGTCCCACTGAAGGCGTTGTGTTCTCCTCTTCTAAAGAACACCAGAAGAATAATCGCTTCCTACTCTCCTTGCCCATCAGGTTCCTGATTCTATAGATGTCTTCCATTCCCATCTTCATGTTCCCTTCCATCATTTCTTTTCCAGGCTAGAGAGACCTCCTCTATTTAGCTAACCAGCATTCAGAAGCCACCCCAGGCCTGATTGTCCCGACTATTGCACTGGGAGCTGTTGGTTATTAAGCGAATTTTCAGGGTCAGCTTTCATTTTTACTTCCCTGAATAACTGAAGTGTCATGAGAAGGTTCTGACATCCTGCTGCTCACCCTGTTTTCAGTTTATTTGTGAGTACGCTCAGCAGCACAAGTAGAGGCCTGGGGGCTTCACTGGTGACCACCTGCTTGGGAGGGACGGATACTTCCCACCCTTACTTCCTAATCTCTGACCCATTTGTTCCTATGTGTTGAGGGCCTCCTTTTTTCTTCTACAAAAGCCTGAAGTTTTGGTGAATGATCTTTTTTTGGAAAGTAGCAGTGCTTATTTCAGCTGATAGTCAGCAAGGTAACCCAGCAGATGCTGCGTCTGTCAACCAGCTTCCTTCTGCAGTAACTTTTTTCCAGAAGAGTGAACAGAGACCTGGGCTCGGGTAGCCTGCTTTCTACCTTTCTGGGTGCTCAAAGCAAGTGTTTGCGTTGGCAAAGTGCCCCTCTAATCTGAGGACATTGAACGTGGAAATGAAGCAATTTTTAATAAGGTTAATGCGGAGGCCTGAGCCGCAGCTTCTTTGGTATGCTGCAAACAGGTTTTGTAGCCATGTCAACACATGTGGAGGAGAGGCTCGGTCGCCCTGCTGGGTCTGAAGGAGAAGAAGGCGTGGAGCAAAGCAAGGGCAGATAAGGATCCGGCTAGATAAACATCGCTCCAGCCTCTCTTCCAGTTCCCTGTTGCAGAAACGCGGCGTCCCAGCGAGGCCATGCATGCATCCAGCAAGCATCACGCTTCTCGGAGGGCTGGTTACAGCCCCCAGCTGCCCCACAGAGATTATCTAGCAGCTACATCCACTTCGGGACTTCTTTTTCCAGCTAGGAGGGCGAGAGGGTTGCAGACCAATGTGTGCCACCTACTCCAGTTGAGTAAGTTTCCCAGGCTTCATTACGTTGACCATGAGCACCCACGATGTTTTTGGAGCGTACCCACGAAAGGCTTGTCCCAGCAGGGCTCGGCTGCAATTCCAGTGAAGGTGAAGGGTCCTGCTGGCTGGCACGGCACCGTGCTAAGCCCTGCCTCCTTTTTGGCTCATGACAGTCAAAGTTTAACTTTAAAAGCATGCTACAGGGTAAAACTACCCGGAATCTGGGGTGTGTGCCTTTCTCTTGTTGTTCTGAGAAGCTGAAATTACAGCTCTGCATCAGTCTGTGCCACACGCCGCGCTGCAGAAAGGTACTTGTAGGAGGTGGCTGTTGTAACTAAACCCTAACTCTCCTAAGGGTTTCAAAATATCCTGAAAGCTTAATATTATTTTGAAGTACTTGCTTGTAGAAGCTTCTCATTTTATTTTGAAGTGTCCCCAGAATGTGCTCGATGCAGTAGGGCTTGAAGTTAGAGGCAGAAAAGTTAGCTTAGAAGTGCTTAAACCCCGGCTGTGAAGTGTCTGTATCTAGTAGGAAATGAAGACTTGGCTGATGAACCACTTAAATAATAATAATTTTTAAAAATGAATACCAGTGCAGTTGCACTTTATAGGTGTTACAAACATATCTTAGGACTTGTTCTAAGTACTTGTTTAAAAAAAAAAAACAAACCCACATGAATTAAAAGTCTGTTCGCAATGGGTGGGTCAGACATTCAAACTCATCCTGCTCGTTGTACGTCTCGGATAACCCAGCCTGACTTGACATCACACTGCAACCAGATCTGTGTATTTGCTTTCAACAAAATAAGCTGGCAGCTCAGTGCCCTTAAGTGCTATGCCAGTTCAAGTGGTTCGACACATACTTTCATACTTTGTGTTGTAGTACTTCAAGGTGTGCTCAGCTCGGGACAGAGCCTTGCAAGGCGTTGTTTTCAGAATAAACAATGGCCACAATGACTGGTCTTGTATTCTCGGAGTAAGAAACATGTTTAGTATAATTCATTGAAAAATAATATTTAGAGAGTGCATTCTTGACGAGGAGAGAAGGTTTTTCAGGTAAAACCAGTCTTCTGCCAGTGTTGATAGAACTACCCTCCCCTGTTGAGGTTGTCTCCCTGCTAACTGTTGTGGAAAATGAAAACGTCTCCTTTGGACTTGTCTTAGCTGCAGCCACAGCTTGACAGTTGAACGGGGATGGAGATTTTTCTTAGTTCAAGGCACCAATATTGCAATTGATGTAATTGCAACGTTACAGCCTTTCTGTCAACAGTAGTACTGATGTGTAAAAGGAACCATCGAGAGGGTGTTCATTTAACAGCCGTCCTCTGGTATTTGTGGTAATCTGAAAAAGTCTAACCAACGTATGAAAAGAATTAATGGGCAAAAATCCTGAATGTCTGGGTATTGGATGGAAGGCATTTTAACCAAGGAAGGGCCATGGCGGTATTGGCAGCAGCATATTATTGCATATTTTACTGTTTCATGATTGTTACTGTGTAATGATACAATAATTAATCTAAAGAAAGTGAGCACTGTGAGGCAGGAGTGTATAGAAATAAAAGGAACGTTCATTGCACATTAGAGATTAGTGACAAAAGGAGACGAAAAAAACGATTTTTAAAGGAAAACTGATTATTTAAGTAGTCTGTGATGAACTGGAACTCAGCAAGTGTTTGGAGAAGAATGCGTAAAGAAGTTTTTGTCTTAATGGGACTCCTGAAGGTTAACAAAATTACCAGATTTTTTTCAGTCCTGAGTGTGCATCAGGACTTAAAACTCCTTCAAATGATGCAATCATTTAACCTTGTACTACTTCTAGTGTGAATGTTCGCCATCCTGCGGTGCCCAGTACAACAAATAATAAGCCAAACGAGTACAAGTGGTGTTAGTGAATATGTCACTGCTAGGCTATGGTATATTTAATTTTTCCGTGTGTGTGGCAACACATTTTATGGCCTGGCAACAGATCTGCCTCTTTCAAGAACTTCGTGAAACCTGATGAAGCTGCCTGCTGTCAGGTGTTGCCAATATTGCAGGTGTGTGCGAAGTCAGTGAGTGGCAAAACACGTCTTTTTAATACTGCGTGCTGTAACAGCTGAACGTATGACAAGTTTTTTCCCCTTCCCATTTAAAACAGAATGCTACAGATAGCTCCTCCAACTCCTCTCAGAAAAGGGAACAGCCTGTGCGAACTCTGGCTTCTCCGGCATCCAGCGAACATCGAAGAATTTGCACTCGTGGACACCTTCACGACCATTATAGTTCTGACCACTACCATCTAGAACAAGTAAGGTTTCTGTCTCTGTTAGCTGTTAGGACATGAAGGACTGTCTCTGTCATTCGCTAAGTCTGTGGAGTGTTTGGTTTCCACCCCCCCCCATCCTCAGGAGATCCCCACTCCTGTCTCCTCCTCAGTTAGTTTTAAGTGTCTGTTTTCTGTCTGAAAGTTGGAATATGGGAGAAAGCCGAATGCTTACCCTACTTCTCCTACAGATAGCAGGGCACTTTATGAAGATGTACTGTTTTGTTAGCTTGTTGGTGGTTTTTTTTCAGTAAAAACACACCAAAGTGTGTAAAAAAACCAAAATTGTTCAATAACTTGCTTAAGCAAGGGGAAAGTAATTGCTTATCGAAAATTGAGCTTACTTATATTTTCTCCATCCCTGCTTCCACAGTCAGCACCACGATCGTACCGGCACGTCAACTTTCCGGATGACGATGAGGAGATAGTACGCATCAATCCTCGGGAAAAGATTTGGATGACTGGATATGAGGACTATCGCCATGCCCCAGCGCGAGGAAAGAACTTTGATCCTGATGACATGGACTCCTACGTACGTTTCGCCAAAAGTGAGGCCTCAAAACACGAATACACTTATCCTTACGTAGACAACTCAGACTTTGACCTGGGTGAAGATATCAAGGGTGCTGTGATAAAGACTCAACCCGTCAAGTTCAAGCCCAGACGGAAGGAGGATGGCGAGAGGTCGCGGTGCGTGTACTGCAGGGACATGTTCAATCATGAGGAGAACAAACGGGGTCAATGCCAGGATGCTCCAGACCGCGTCAAGACTTGCATCCGTCGAGTGAGCTGTATGTGGTGCGCAGACACTATGCTCTATCACTGTATGTCCGATCCGGAAGGAGACTATACAGATCCTTGCTCGTGTGACACCAGTGATGAAATGTTTTGCCTCCGGTGGATGGCCCTTATCGCCTTGTCTTTCATTGCTCCATGTATGTGCTGTTACTTGCCGCTTCGGGCTTGTCACCACTGTGGGGTCATGTGCAGGTGCTGTGGTGGAAAACACAAAGCTGCTGGATGACTACAGATGAGTTCAGAGTGTTATGTTTTTCCTGTAGTTCAAGGAACACGTTGGTTTTTGAGCATTGAGATCACTTATTTTGATGCAGCCACTGTGCCCAACAGCATCCAGAAACCACCAGTTTGGATCACTTTACATTTGATCGTCTGGGGCTCACACTGCATTGATTTGCTCATCAAGTGTTCTAACTAACTAACGTACAGCATAGACTTTTGTATTATTAATCTGTAATCAAACAGACTCTCTTGTACATGTTTATATTATTTTTTCAGTTAAAATGAGTTTGAGAAAAGAACTGCTTTAAATGGTGGTGGATTGTAGAACATCTCCAGGTTGTGTCCGTCTTGCCTCTGCTTGCTCGGTACCATCAGTGCATTAGCAAGTTCTGGCATTTCTCGAAACAGGGTGGTATAGTGAATGAAATCTCACTTGGAAGATATTTTAACTTGCCGTCAATTTATTGTGTGTATAGAAGGTGTGCTAGTAACAAACTTGTACCACAACACAGTATTTCTGTCACTGGTTTTCTTTTATTTTGTTTTTTGTTGTTGTTGTTGTTCTATTTTCCAAAGCCAAAATAGCCATCTAAGCTGCAGTTTCTCTTCTAGAGTCCATCGTCATTTCCTTCAGCAAACATCTTAAATTATTTCTCTGTTCTTGAAGTTCTGTGAACAGAAAGCAAGGCTCAGTTACCATAGTCACATAACCATTGAGAATCTGGTAGTTCTCCTTACCTGTAATCATTTCAGACCACTACTTGAAAGGGAAACTTAAATTTTAGTGTTTTCTTTTTTCCCTAAATAACTTTGGAAAAATAAAACTGTGTTTTCAGAGTTCTGCCTGAAAGAAGGGAACTTCTTCATTAGCCAGCCATGTCATGATTTGAGAATAAAACACTAAGGTTCCAGATGGGGAAAGTTCTTGTTATGCAAAGAATTATTAACAATGCAATGTCAAAAGCACTATTGTAATCCATGGCAATTCTGGGGAAATGCTGCATTAAGTGGTGGATTGTATGGAAAATAGTATTTGTTTATTTTTTTCTGTATAATACATGAGCATGAGAACATACACATCCACAGTAGAAACTACATTTAGCAGTCTAAGCAGGTATTTAAAATCAAAAGCCAGGTTGTTAACCACCACTTTCATTTCCTGACCTACGGTCCCAATCCTCCAGATGCTTACAGATGTCCCAACTTAATGCGTGTGCAACCAGCATTTCTGTGATTCTGTGTGTAGGATTAAGCATGTGAGTCTTTGCAGGAGCCAGACTGAAGTGTCTCCCCCGCTTTCCCCTCCCCAGTTTGCCACCCAGATTTATCAAGTGGATGCATAAGGTGCATACAGCAGGATAAGATTACTTTAATTTTTTTTAAATGTCATGTTGTCTTGTGTACAAGGCTTGTAATTAGCTGGAAAAAGAGTATTTTTCTAATATATTACAAGGAATAGCCAAATAATTTTTATTAAAAAAAAAATGATTTAGCGCAGTGAGCTCTAACTAGCATAGTACAATCTGAATACTTTGAGGCAGCTAGGGATTGGCTTGTCAAAGCTGGCACTGCTGTTCCTGCCATAATTTCTTTCTGCAGTAAATTGCCAGTGGGCGCATGTCCTTTCCCTCCCTCTATTGCACATTGACATCAGTCTTAAAAGAGAGGATTTTTTTTTTTTTTTTGCCAAATAAATGTAAAAGGAACGCTTGCCATTTTTTCTTGGTGGAATGTCCCAACAGTTCCTCTGAGAGTTAATCACAGCTTTTTAGTAAACCATGAACTAAGTATGCAATGTGCTTATACACTATAGAGTTTGGTAGGCTTAATTTGTAGCAGTTGCTGGGGATCTTTTGGTTGGAAAAAAAATGAATGATAATGGAAAAGGGATGGAGTGTTACACTCTTGGTGATGTGTCTGGGTTTGCTGAATGAAATATAAATATTTTGTGCCTAATAGCAGTTGACAAATCTCTCAATGGTGTCTAGTAAACATCAAGCCAGCCTCGAAAAAAATTAATGGAACAACCTTTTCCTTTAATTTCTGTTCTCAGAGTTGTTTCATGTAAACAAACATCTGTAAGATCTTGTCTCTATAAAGCACAACACTACAAAAAGATCTTACAGCTTTTTGTCCGGTCTTGAAGTGCCCCTATTTATTTAAGTAAAGTAGACATACTCCAAGCCTTTCTGTATGTCTGGAAATAAAAGTAAAAAAAAAAAAAAACTTTTTTTAATTTTATTTTTTTTTATTTTTCCTCCCTTCTTCTTCCTCCCTCTTCTCCTTTTGGGTTTTTGTAATACTTGTAGATTTTGCTGCGTGTGTTATTTGGTTTGTGAAGGCAGTGGTGTAAGGGCACAATGATAGAAATGGGTGTTTTTTGTAAATATTTCTCCTTAATTTCCACACTGCTGCTGAACAGTGTGTAGCATTCTCCCAGTCAGCTTTGCAATACTGACATCAATCATTTGAGAGAAATTATTCAGATTTTATTTTTGTATCTGTGGTAACAAAACATTAACCAATTTTTTTTCTGTTGTGGAAAATTTTTTTCAAGCTATTGCTCACATTAACAAATTAAAGTGCCTGAAGCCTCATCATTATTGTATCTATATACTAAAAGTTAAAACCCTGTTGTATTGATTTTTATAAGCCTTTTTACCTCTGTGTAAAAAAATATATATACAAGTGTATGATGTACATTTTAGTTCTTAACTTCTTTTTTTATTGTTTCTAATATGTATGATCAATGTAGCTATTGCTTTAAAATGTACCATGTAAATACAAATACATCATATCAAAATGATGCCGTTTTTGGGTTTTGCCTGGCTGGAAAACAAGGTGAAAATGAAACCGTGCTGGTAAATACAGGGGAAATTACCAGAGCCTCCCTTCCAAGACCTCAGAGTCTCTGAGGAAAAAAAATGGAGTTAGTTTGCATTTTGAGGTTGTAAATGCTGCTAGCATCAGACACAGGCTGCACTTGCCCAAATGCAGCAGGGAATGAGGGAGTGGTTGTTTTTTTTAGGTGGCTTTGGGTGTTACTCAGGTGTTTTGCAAAATTTGGGGGTGCACCTCAATGGGTAGGCCCGGCCTGGTGGCTCTGCCTTCCAGAAGGCCCTCATGGCCATGGAAGTGGCTGGGCCTGGGCCTGCGCCCTCAGGTGTCACCGTCACCCTCCAGGCCTCCACTCCCCACAGCCTCCCACCCCAAAGAGGTCCTAAATATCATTTTTTCCCTATTTTAGCCACTGTGATAAAGGATAGGGCTGGTACTGGGGGACAACACATTGATGTCCTCCCCATGCCGCCACAAAACCACTCCACAGCTCCTTAGAGTATTCCCAGCACCATGAGGGAAAAGGAGGGGAGGGGGAGAGCAGAGGAAGAAAAAATCTGGGAGCTGTGGTAGTTTTTCTGGCATCTTTCCTCTTTCTTTGTACCATTTGCCCCCCACGCTGTCCCAAGGATGAGGGACGGGGCTGTGACTCCGTGTTTGCCTTGTGGGCACCCAAATCTGCCTGCAAAACAGTCCACAGAGCCCTGGAGGGAAAGAAGCTCGGCTCATGTCGCAGGTGGCCCTGGGGACACATGGTTCCCAAAAAGGGTCACCTTGCTTTTTGAGGGTATATGGTGCAGGTTTGCAAGGCCTGCCAGGACACTACTTCTTGGAGAGACACATGGGCAGCTCCACCTGCTGGCACTGCGGTCAGCATCCAAGGGCTTTAAAATGGAAGATGGAAGAGGAATAATGCAGCTAAAACAGGCCAGAGGACTCCAGACTGCAGCTGATCATCTCAGAAACCAGGGAAAAACAGTAAGTATATCTGATTATTTTTTTTTCAAATACTTCCATTAATCAAACTTAATGGAAGTTTGATTAATCAAAGTGCTGAAGGCCCAGCACTTGGTGTGAATTTCCAGTCACATTAATAACTGGTGGTTTAATTTGTCACAGCTTTGCTGAGATTGAGTCCAATTCTGCTTTGTATTTACATATTTCTATGGTTCTTACATATTCGCATAAATATATGCATATTATAAAAATGTGCGTTTGCTATAAACTTTTTTACAAACCAAGTTTTAGCAGTCTGCCTGGGCTTTGCAGCCGTCTTGAGAAACGCTGCGGTGTGGGCCTGGTGTTTCGCACAAGAGGACCCTGATGGCACACAAAATCCTGAGCTCTGCATTGGCGTTAGCTCCATACACAGAAAGCTGAGGGCAAAGCAACTCCGACAGCCTGGTGTTGACTAATGATGGCAGGAAGGCTTTAGCTCTGCTTCCTGGCATTTCACGTACAGCTTGTCCTGCAGAAGGCCTGGTTGAGCCTCGTTTGTATCTGGTTGCGGCCTGCAATGCCTTCTCCTCTCATGTTCATCTGAAAATCAAAGGGGTCACTTCTGCCTGGGGATTTCTAAACTGGACCAGTAAACAGTACATTTGGACCCCGCAGATCACTGAAAAGTGCAAATTTCAGCAAGATACAAAGAAATACGGAAGGAAACCAAACTTCTGCATCCAGGTTTACTCCTGCTCTTCATCTGTGATGGGAATTGGCCTCTTGGCTGGAGGCAATCAAGGAGAGGATACAGACCAGCAAGCTTGCAACCACATGAAACAAATCTGAATATTTTATGACTTTAAAAGAATACCATCTAGCAACAAATTACATTTTAGAATAACCTTTCACCCAGGGTGAGTTTTAGGCATTGCCAAATGTGGTTTGGCATTTCAGAGCGAAGTGGCTTCGCACCAACTTGCCACCAAACGTCCTGCTACCATTGCCCAGGTCAGAACAGACCTTCTAGCCCCTCCTTTCCCTCGGTGGCAGCAAGAGTGGAGCAAACCTAGTTTAACCCCCGAGAAACCTTTCTCCTGGGAGACATTCTTGGTCTCGGACAAATGTTACATCATTCACACCAGTGTGAACTTGTAGCCTGTGAATCTGAAGAAAGAGAGAGGGCACAGAGAGAGGGTTTTCTTGGTTGTGCTCACTCAGGAAACCTGAATATAACTGTGACAAGCTGCTCATCATAAAAGCAGTACCAGCTTGGGAAGGATGCCCAGCTTGACAATAGCTATGAAGGGATAGATGGGGGAATGGAGTGCAGCTGGGAGGGGTAACCAGTATGGGTCTCTCCGGCTACAAAAGCTCTGTTTTTCTGTAAACCACAATGGTAACACTGTCAAGCATGTCTCAGGAGTGACTGTAGCTGCCTTGCCTTTCCCTCAGAAGCAGAATTTTTGCATAAGAAAGGCTCACCCAGCCTCCTTTAGTCACTCAGTAATATTTTTAATCTATTCTGCTCAGAGCACTGCAATCTAAATCAGACAAACTTATTTAAACCTGTTGTGCAAATGAGTAAGGTTAGAACGACTTGCGTAATGTCACATGGGGAGCTGGTGGCCGGGAGCAGGAGTGTCCTAAGCAAAAGTCCATGGTTTGCATCCGAAGGTCATCTCTCCTGTCACTCTCTCTGAAGATTAACTGGGAGGTTTTGGCTTCTGCAGGAGCCTGCCTGCAAGGAGCTCAAACTAAACAGTCCCCATCAGCAAGGAATGTGTAAATCTCCTTCCTCCGCTAATTCCACTTAGAAATGCAAATTGGAAGTGGCTGTCAGGAGGGCTGAAAACAAGAGGTATCATTGCATGTGTTCCTAATGCTTATCACAGACAGAACTTGGCTTCTGGTAAGGACCAAATGCAGCCTTTTCACATGTCACTGAGAGAGCTTGCAGCACTAGCAACCGGAAATGCTTTCGTTTCTTCAGCACATGATGCTAGATGATTTAACATCCTCCTAACACCTTGTCCTTTTCCAGGATGTTCAGCCTTCTGGTATTTTCCTAACATGTTGAATTAGGGGATTAAATCCATTCGTATCTTGGTGGCATAAGTGGAAATAAATAGAAAAATGCTTGGCTTCCACCCAGAGACAAGATATTTAAATGATGGAAAGTATGTGTGTATTTTTGGGGTGGCGTACTTAGATCTCTACAAATACTTTCAGTTGCTTCCCTGCACTCATGCACAACCATCCCATGCCATTCATCTCATTCCCCCATTCCCCACTTGTAAATTCATTTGGGAAGAGTTGACAGACTTTGGTTTGGCTTCTGTGAGATTTCAAGCCTGCTGCCTAATGTCGTGTGAGACAGGATCTCCCAGCAGCGCGCTGTGTGGTTGTAAAGAGGAAGGTTTTGAAGGGCTGTAACACGCCCTATCTCTCTGCATGTGCAATCCCATTTCCATACGCTGATGTGTACTTTGAGGTGGCAAGGCAAGTACAAAGTCATACCCAGGCAAAATAATTCATCTAATGACCCGCGGAGTCACTGATGTTAAGAACACGTATCGTTGCATGGAGGAGCAGGAATTAATGCATGTTTTGGGATGGCTAAGAAATTATCAAGTCATACGCAGCCTTAAGCTTAATGCTTGTGTAGAATTCTTAATTATTCTTAATTATAGAGAGAGCGCAATATGAACTGACATTTCTTTTTTGCATTTGCTAAGGTTATGTCACGATGAGCTGTGGAATTGGCCAACATCTGCTTTAAGGGAACTGACAAGACTAGTATCAGGCTTACCGCTTTAAGCAAGCATTTTTCTGATTTCACACACTCGATTTCTCTGCTTCAGCATCGTGCTAACTCAAGGTTATTAACTGTTTCAGATCTTGATGCAAAATTACAATTTCATGAAAAGGGAACAGGCACAGAGAACTTGTTGCTGCAAACTGTGAGATCCTTGGTCTTCAGCCATCAATCTGAGAGTTTCCCGAACGTACTCTGGTTTAGAATCTGAGATTTCCTGCGTTCAGATTATGTTTAGCTCCAACCTGATTCAGGAACTAAAA
This sequence comes from Heteronetta atricapilla, assembly GCA_011075105.1. Lineage (NCBI taxonomy): Eukaryota > Metazoa > Chordata > Aves > Anseriformes > Anatidae > Heteronetta > Heteronetta atricapilla. The sequence continues at coordinate 10,150,275 of CM021733.1, forward strand.
GCTCAGACACTTCTAAAATTTGAAGCATTTATGTCCTTGTGCCCTGGAGAGTCATTTCCAACCTTAAAAGCCCGGTTCTAGAACTACTGAACTCAAGTGATTTCACTTTAAAAGTGCTTACTTTTTACAGCTTCCTGAGCACAATGATAAAAGCCAGGTTAGAAAGTATAACTTCCAACCACATTTTGCAGACATTCTGGCCAAAACTTGAAACAGAACATTTTTATGTGCACAGCCAAAAGAAGAAGCTCTCTGCTGTTCTTTCTTTTCTTTTCTTTTCTTTTCTTTTCTTTTCTTTTCTTTTCTTT
>CM021733.1:10150592-10290753 GCA_011075105.1 Heteronetta atricapilla
CTTTTCTTTTCTTTTCTTTTCTTTTCTTTTCTTTTCTTTTCTTTTCTCTTCTCTTCTCTTCTCTTCTCTTCTCTTCTCTTCTCTTCTCTTCTCTTCTCTTCTCTTCTCTTTTCGTGAGTCTGAACACTGCAAAATTCAAATCCCAATAAAATTGTTTTGGAAAACGCCGAGTAGCTAAAAAAGACAGAGTAGAGGCTAGGGCTGAGTGGAGACGCAGGTTATATGGTTCAATCCAGATATGAAATAGAAGTAGAGATACAAAGCACTTTTTTTTTTTCTTTTTGAAGGGTACCCGGAGGTGCATCGGTATGGGGCCTGATGCTTGAGCTGAGGTACCCCCAGCGGTTTCCATCTGGTGGTCTGTGCTTCTGAGAGGAGCATTCAGAGCCACGCCGCGGCTCAGGCTGCCAGGCAGGAAATGTGTGTACACGTCCATACACGTGTGTGTTTGTGCACCCTTTTGGAGCAGAAATCTGAAATTACCGACCTGAGCTCGAAAGTGATAGTTACTCATTAAATAAACAAATAAGCAGGTAAAACTCCAGCCGTGTGGCTGACCCCAGTGGCTTGGCAACAATGAATGGGGTTTTCAGTGCAGTGGCCCCAAGTGGTGGGTATTGCTGCAGGATTTCTCTGTTCGCTTGGTGAATAGGCTTCAGTGAACTCCTCATCTCGGGGAAAACCCCAGAACCCCATTAAGTGGTTCAGCCGGCCACAGACATGGGACGTCTTCCAAAGGAGAGACAGAAATAGCTGCAGGATGAAGCAAAGGGATGTTTTCTGCTCAGAGGAGTATCTTTTTGCCGTGCCATTTGCTGCAGGGCTGAGACGCAGTTGTGCTTCCACGCGTGGCCAAAAGCACCACGGGCCCAAGAGCAAAGTCCTGGGGGCGAGCAAAGTCCTCACACTTATTCCTGTCTTTGCAGAGAGCTCTGCAGGGCCGTGACGTGCTGGGGAGGTAGCAAGAAATGTCACATACATTTAATTCAGCAGCTCCAGCATACATCACAGATGCAATGCTGCTTTTGTGCTTCCCTAGACTTGGAAGAAATGGACTCCTTCCAGCATCAGGTAGAGAAGACTGGAGGGAGAACAGCCCATCCGATGCCAGGAGATTCCGTTCTGCAGTTCCCCGGGGTAAAATCCTGGCTCCACTTAAGTCAGTGGCAAAAAAAAAAAAAAAACTTACACTTAAGTGGAGCCAGAATTTGTCTCCTGGGATGTGCAGGATTTAACTGGCAATATCTCAAGGTCTGGTACCCAAAATACCCCAGTCCCTGGTGACTCCCTGAGGCAAACTTCCTGCAGTCTTCTCCTTCCCCCATTCCCCCAAGGAAGTCACTGTACAATGACAGCTTTAGCCCATAAGAAGGGATTGATTATCCTACCCAGTGCACCAGCTCCCCAAATCTGCCTTTAGAGAGCTGTGTTTGAAACAGGAGCCACGCTCCACTCCTGTACAGCCACAGGTGGGTGAGTGAGGAGCCACAGCATCCTGCTGGCAGCTGAGGACGCACTGTTTTCCCCTTTTCCTGGGGGAAAGGACACACGGGTTAACCCCAGCCAGCCGAAAGCCACAGGCAGCAGTGTGCCAGGGTCTAGTGGGAGAGGAATAGGCCTTGTGTGCCTCCAGTTCGGCCACCAGCCCGGCTGAGAAGACATTTCATGTGGAAGCCGTTCCCTGGGGTGTCTCTAGTGACAGGTAAAGACGTGCCTCCAGCGGACTGCTTGTCCCATCCTGAGAAGGGCCACAGCAGAATGCCCCCAGCATCGCTGGTTCCAACCTCAGCTTGTAACCTTTTTTTCCTGTGGCCAATGGCCAGGTCGTTTCGTTCACTTGGCTCTTCACAAATTAGCTTGGAAAAGAAAAAGAAAAGGAAAAATAATAATAATAATTAAAAAAAAAAAAAAGTCCAGAAGGAGCAAGCAGATTTGACTTTAAAACTAACAAACTGGCAGGGACATTCCCTCAGCCACGTTTCACTCATTTTTGACAGCTTACTGGGTTTCAAGCTGGCAGTGATTCTTTCCGATATTAGCTTGGAATTACAAAGATTAAAAGGCTGAAAGAGTGCCTATGTAATAACATACAGGAGAAAAAGGTCCTGTAACAAAGAGGCGTCCCTGGAAGGACTGTGTTTTCAAACCCGCTCACATACATAACATTTTAAGAGCTGTCACCATCAGAGCTCGTTTTATGGCCAGTTCCTGAAGGAAGTGGTTGTAAAGATGTGGCATGAAGAGCAGAAAATCCAGGTGCTGAGCAGAGAGCTTTTGAACTTACAGCAAATGCGTGATACTTTTTTCTAACCAGAACAACTGCTGTTTGTGACCATCTGAACTTTGAGCTGCAAGAAAACGTCTTTGGGGTTCGTCAGGCTGATATCCTGTCTCTAACCACAGCCTGTACCAGATACTTCAAAGGCAGAGAATACAAGAAACTCTGTATTGAAATCATCTGCTAGCAGAGGAAATTTCTTCCCAACATCAGACAGTTTGTCATTGATTTATCCCTTCAAACAGGAAAGCTTATATGCCTCTTTGAAAAAAAAAAAAAACTCAGCTGAATGGAAGAGTGATGTGAGCTTATTCATTAAGCCTGGCAAATTTTTATTTGAAATGTATTTGTTTTTTTCTGAAATACTGTAACAGCCCTTCTGCTGTTTCCTCTGGGGATTGCTGTAGTGCTGAATTGATAGTTTAAGTTTTTGTTTTGTTTTGTTTTGTGTTTTTTTTCCCCCGGCTTGTTTTTCATACACATAGCCTGGCAAAAGTGATGATGCTCAGGAGCTGCGGCCCTGCAGCAGCCATTTTGCGAATGCTGGTGTCTCCTCCTCCAAAACCTCCTCTTGGCAGGGGTTTTTAATCCCCCCTTGTGAATCGTTGAACCTCGGGTTTCTTACGGCTGAGATGGCACTGAGTCCTTGCTGTTGGACAGGTTCTCCGGAGCCTCCTGTGTGTCAAAAGACACAGAACAGATCGAGGATGTGACGTGGGTAGTGAAAAGAAAGCAAATTTATTGTTGTCTTTATTTGTCAGACTGCTGACACTGCACGGGATGTCTAATATTTGTTTTCTGGGACTGGGTAATTTCAAACTGGAGCTGTGAATGTAATCTAGGATAAACTGGGTGTCTAAGCTGCGGGTGTAAAGTCCATATTCAGGCTCCTAAGGTAAAGTGACTTTGTTCTGAGAGGTGCTGAATGTCTTCCCTTCTTCCTGAAGCACATAACATTTCCTAGAGGGTTGGGTGTAAAATATCGGCTCCACTGTGGTCAATGGCAAATTTTCCACTGGCTTCAGTAAATATTTAACCAGCTCCGAAATACCGAGTTAGGAGACTAATTATTGGCAGCTGCTTTTGTGAGAGCCTGCCTAATACCTAGAGCAACACCAACCTCTGTGTTTGCCTGAGTTTTGTGCAAAGCCCCTCTATGCCTTTTCCCACATACAGAAAAGTTCTGCAGCCCGAGTTGCCATCGGAGTCAATTCTAGCGGCACCTTTTTGCTCTTAGTCACAAGCCAAGCACACGCCTCAGCCCAATTGTGGAAACTGAGTGGATTTGAGGCAGAAGCTCGCCAGCTGACGTTCAGAGCCTAATACGAGGCTTCCAGTTTGTTTAGCTGGCTCTAGCAGGAGCTGCGGGTGAGCAGCGCCTCTGGGAGCAGGCAGGGGATAGCCCAAACCAGTAGGTATGGGGTTTTACGACGCGGGTCCTTAGGCTCTGCGCCTCATTGAATTTAATCACAGCTTGGGGTAAAAAGATGCACACAGACTCCACGTTGGCTTTGGTTTCTAAAGGATCTGTGTTTGCACGATTAATCTTCTGCTCGTCCTGCCCCTGTAATGGTTCTTGAACCTCACGGCCAGTGAAAACCAAACTGAAGTCCTGGAGAAATTAATTTCCTTTGGGCTTCGTAAAAAAATAGGCAGCTGGGTAAAACGGAGAGCTGTGAGCACTCTTGCTGAGGCAAAGCCAAGTGTGAGCTCGTCCCCGATTAGACACCAGGAAACCGGTGTGGGAAAAGACTTGTCGTGAATGCCCTACCTGTGGGTAAGCTCTCAGCTGGCAGTCATGCTTTACCGGGCACTGAAAATCCACTCCACGAGAGCAGCTTCAGATTTACACCACGTGTCTCCCTCAACCAGCCAGCCATGCTCAGACACATCCTTTGGAAACCGAGCTTCGGTGTTTTCATCGCTGATGGAATACTTGTTTTAACATGTACCAGCGATATTGAGGAGGGAAGTGACATGTTTTCCCAATCGGGGCAAAGCAACGTGTCAAGTAATGCCCTGAGTTGTTGTTTTTTTTTTTTTTAAATATATTTTCAGTCTGGCTCTAGCTGCTAAAGGGTCTGCTTCACAATTTGTTAATTCAGCTGAGAGTGTTGGCTGCATCTCCGCAGCGCTGTAGGTGGATGATTTGCTTCTTGCTTGTTGCCAGCTTGAAGTCTGCTTCCACCTTTCTTCTTCCCCCCCCCCCCTCGCGCTCTCGTGCATCAATACAACTACCTTTCCATCGCTGAAATTAGATTATCGTAGTCAGTGATTACAAGAGATTTCCTTAGGCTTTTCCTTGCATGATGAGAGAGATTCCTGAGCTCCAGAAAGGCTTAAAACCTCCGAGTCTTGCTAATAATAACAACCCAAAGGGAATAGCCCCACAGACCGCGTAGGCCAGACTTCATAAATTACCGCACGCGGGTAACGACACAGCTCGCGGAGCCTCCTGAATCCGATCACACGCGAGGACAGCCACTGGCTGCAGCGGGGCTGCTTGGCCTGGCAGTGAAACAGCGCAGGGCTGCCGGTGGCACCTCCAGAAACCACACTGAGACGGACAGCGCGAGCCATTTCTGAAGACACGTGCATCATTCCCTGCTGGTACCTAGCCCCGGCCCCCATTCAGGGGGGTGGTGGTGCCAGGAGGAGCTGGCTGAGCCACGGGGCGCTGAGGCTGGAGGCTGCGGGCTGGTTTCTGTTCCAGCTGCTTGGCCAAAGGCAATGGGGCTCCTCCTGTGTCCGCCTTTCAGGAGGGAGCTTAGGGAAAGGCTTCTCACCGCGAAGGTTTCGGTGGCCTGCCCCTCCGTAGCGCTCGAGCTCGTGTGAGCTGGAGTTTGCACAGCAGCTCTTAAAAAAAAAAAAAGTGGGGGGGGGGCCTCCAAATGTCAGAGGGAGCCCCCTTTCATGTCGGAGACGAAAGCCACGTTGTCTTGGCTGAATTCCAGCGTCTGTCCCTGCGTGTTCAAGTGGCTGATGGAGGTTTTCTGGCCACGGCTCCCGAACCGGGTGCCCTTTTACAGCCGATGAAGCCGAGTGGATTTGCCTCGATTTCACCGCAGGCTCGAGGTGGACAAGAGGGGTTACGGACGGGTGGCTGCCCGAGTGCCTGCGTGAGCCCACGGCTCACCCAGCTGGACAAGGAGGGCACGAGAGGGGCGCCCTTCCTTTTTTTGCCCCTTTTGTCTAATCTGGCTCGATTGTAAGGTCTTGCAGGCAGAGATCGTTACCACATGGCTGCACATTGTCTACAGGGATGGGGACCCGGGTCCCAGCGGTAAATAACAGCCTTCAACAGTTACTTTCACGTTCATAAAATACGGCTGGCAGAGTGATCTGAGTCATCTATCAAACAACCCGCAGCTCCACCCGCGCGCAGCTCCTCCATATGAATCCTGAGGCTAATTAAAAGAATCTCAAGAACGGTGGGCTCGGGGTGACTCGGGCTGAGGGCTGGAGATTGATGGATCCTCACAAGCTCTCCGCGCTCCTTCTCCGGGCTGGGTTTTTGCACGGGTCCTGGCCAGCCCCCGAAAGAGCAGCTTCCTAGCCGCTCCGCGCGAGCCGTGCCAAACTGCAGGTTTAAATATTCATTGCATTCTTCACATGCCAAATCATCTAAGCTGGAAAGCAGGAGCCTAAGATTTTGCAAAGCTGCTTTTGCACATAAAGGCCATTAAAAATTCATCAGGACAGGGAAAAAACAACAACGCTGCCAGTAGTAGGGAACTTTATGTTGACTTGGCTAATGCTGTGTGGGGCTAAGTTGGAGCTAACCCGCATTAATCCACTTAAATGGAAGGGTGAGCCTGATCCAGTAAAAGCAATAAATCCTCTTTAGAGCTGACCAGACTATAGGAGAACAGGGCTGAATGGCAAAGAGTTGGCAGGAGGTAACTGGATGGAGCCTGAATTTCCAATGTGCCAGGTGATTTAACTCACGGCATCCCTTGTCCCCCCTCTCCCAGGACCAGATCTCAGCGCTTTTAACCCCCGAGGTGTGATGACAGACCACGGGGTGGGCAAGCTCCGGGCTGAAACAGAGTGGGAAAGCTTCGAGCAGCTCTCCGACATGGCAGGGAGCAGGTACCAGAGTTCCCCCTGGCAGCTCAAGGGAAAAGGGTGAGATGCAGGGAGGAGTGACGGACAGACGGACACTGCCTGGAGCTGGGGGGCTCTGCCTTGCCTTGGGGGCAGCCTGCAGACATCAGAGAAGGGCCAGGCACGGCCTTGATATGGGTAAGGGTCCATCTAACTGGGTTTGATGTTTAATTCCACGTCTTAATTACATCTGACGCTGGACTGGCAGGGGAGCGGGCGGACCTGCACGCCGGGGAAGTGGCTGCCCCTGTCGGAGAGCGATTTTCTCAAGGCTGACCCAAGGCACGGAACTGAATCCAGGCTGGGTGAATATCTCTGTTTCCTTATTCCTCTGAGAATCCGGGCCTGAATTTAAAAGGCTGTTTAACACTTTGAAGCCACCCACACTTCTGTCTTTGCCTCCCACACAAACTCCAAGGAACTGACTCATTCCCACCGTATTTTCAGCTGCGCGTAGATCCTGCTCTCAGCCAAGGAAGATCCTCGTTCAGCCGAGCAAATCGAGCGCACATTGTGACTTCAGTTAGCTGGTCTTGAAAGGGTTTCTCCATGCCGACTAGCAGTCAACAGTATCTGAAGACATCTGGCCTGCCTTTTAAAGGAGAGTAGGAACCATAATCTTTAGTTAGCTGCGTAATTTATGCCTTGTCTGCTGCTCTCTACTCATGATGCTTCCTTATGTTGACTGTTAAATAGCTGTCTGTGAAAAGAGAGATGCTGTCATCCGCTGTTAAAAGGAAAGAGGTCTGCTCCATGAGCAGGCACTCTCCTTTCTCCCCTTCTCCGTGGCAAACATATGCCTCGGTCCCTGCGGGGACTGCTTCGGGCTCTGCGGTGCTTTCAGTGGTGTGAGCGATACCAACAGTGCTCTGTGATTCTCAGCGCAGAAAAATCAACAAGGTTTTCTGCAAGGGGAGACCCGGGGCTGCCCCCCTGTCCCCTGCCAGTCCGGTGAGCTGAAATGCTCTTTCCAGTTGGGACTGAAGTCCTGACACCTCTGCGGGTCTGGCTCGCTGATTCTTCCACCGCTGAGGGAAACAGCTCACTTCTTGCTGACATCACGCTGTCCTCCCGCTACGCCTTATCCACTGCGAGGCTTTAGAGCTTCATGCTATGCCTGAACAATTACACCCACGTTTTGGCTGGGAAACAGAGACACAAACGGAGGCAGTTAGAAGTAGGACATGGGAGGCCTGCCTTCCATTTCCCTGTTCTCTAGGCTCCTTACTGCCGTGTTTTTCCCCTGCTTGGTAGGAAATCTCCAGCAGACACCTGGGGGGGTCACCACCCTGTGCTTTTTCCCTGGAAAATCTCTGGGCTGTTTGGACTGTGGACCGCTTCTGCATGCTGTGAGGCCACAGCACGGTCTTTACAGATTAATCTTTGCAGGTTTTTGAGCATAATCCTGTTCACTACTCTGTTACAGACATGGGGGGAAACCCCCCTCCAGTACAAGAAGGTGCCAACAGACTCCTAGAAGAAGCAAGATGTCAAAAGCCATGCTCTGTTTTCATCTTGTTGCATTTGGCTTCCTTCACACAACTCACTGAGCATTCGCACCCCCCCCCCCTGCAAAAATCTGGGGCAAAAGCCTGGCTCCTGCCCGCGCCATGAGCTAGCGGAGTCAGGAATTTACCTCTGTCTCCACCTGGGAACTGAATAATGCAAGACCCCGCTTCTCCATCCCACTGGCACCGGGCTGACTTCCATCAGCTTCTGAGGAACTTGTCGGAGTGCGGAGTCCTGACCCGCTCGCAGTGGCCGCTATGAGCTGAGACATGAATAAACAATAAAGGAGATAAAGGAGAGGCTGGGCTGAAAGCAACAGCTGTTTCCTACGGACTGCTGAATAAATTCAGGCTCCCCTTGCTGAGGGGTTGGGCTTTTGTCCTTGTGCAAAGGAATGAAGTGCACTGAGAATTTCATGCTGGTGTCGCAGGGAGGTATTTGTTTATCATTAAACAGGAAGGGGCAGCTCTGAAAGTTTTAAGAAGAAGAAGAAAAGTTTTAAAACTACTCATTTCAGGTAGTCCCAGAGCTTCTAGCTCTGTTATCTTGCTTCAGCTGGGACTCCAGGAGCAGAATTACGCCGCAGGCTTGCATGTGTCAGTGATATATGGCAAAGAGCAAAGTCCCTGGCCCAAGATAGCCTTTTGCTGACTACAGATGTGCTCTGCCATGGAGCGCTTTGGAAGCCCGCTGCGACATTACATAAACCACCCAGCGTCTTTAACGCTGATTTCAATAGAAGTTCCCTCTTCTGCGTAACTAAGCAAAAGGTTTGGCTTGAGCCTGGGAGAGAAACTGTTGCTATAACGAATGTCTAAAGCCAGGCTTGAGGGAATGACTCTGTCAGCAAAGCACGAGCCGGGGCTCTGCTCTACCCCCAGGAGTGCACGGCAAGTCTCAGAGCTTCGGTCGTTTCCATCAGTGGAGCAGAGAGGAGAGCCTGGCCGGGAGAGATGGATTTTCCTGGTACTTCTCTTGTGCAAGCTCATTCCGTTTGTGTGGAAATCAAGTGTTTTTCTTTTACAGGGAGATAGGGCCTTCGCTTATCTCAACGGTACTGTAAGAGGAAATTCTAACATCTTGATCTGGGAACCAGATAAATGCAAGCTGTCTTAATGCAGCAATGTCCCTATCCGTTACCACTACCAAGCTGCTGTATCTGAAATCCTTTGCAAACTCCGTTCACTCAGGTAATCTCTTCATTTGCTGAGGGAGAGGTGCGGTGTGTTGTTCTTTTTCTTTGCCTTTTTTTTTTTTTTTTTTTTTTTTTTTTTTTTCCAGGGGAAGGATTGCTTTGTGTTACGCTTGACAAATCCTCCTCAAGCTGCTGCAACAAGGCCCCAGACTGTCTGCACGGCCTGGCCACTTTTGTTTACACGTGTGAAACCTGCAACGAATTTGGTTTCCAGATTAGCCCGTCCCTTTCCTCCCCCTCTGCCTCCCAGCTGCAGAAGGGCGGCTGCAAGCTGCAGCCGTGCGCTCCTGGCAGCGCTGGCATCGTCACCGCAGGGACCTTCCCCGTAAAAAAAAATAAGTCTGGAGATTTTGTAGGGAGCCAGGTTTCTTGGTGGAGCAGGAGGTGAAACCTGGGCCTGCTGGGCGCGGTATAGAAATATGAACCTGCTAAGTTTCTAACGCTGTTTTAGAATAAGGTGTGGGTTTTTTTTGTTGTTCTTGTTGTTGTTTTGTTCCGGTTTGGTTTATTTTTGTAAGTTTAATATTAGCTAAAACTCCAGTAGGTCCCTTCCTTTTTTTTTTTATTTCTTTTTTTTTTTTTTTTTTTTTTTTTCTATTTTTCACCAAGTCTTGCCCATCTCAACTGCTTTCCTGAGGCTCTTTTTTGTTTATCCTCCACGATTTCCTTCCTTCCTTCAAGTCCAGACCCCTTTGCTCCCTTGGGGCTTCCTATGATAGCTAGGCACTAATCATGTACTTCTGCCCCAGAAGCACAGATAGAGGCTTCCTCCCCCTGCTTCCAGTCAAAGGAGGATGTAAGGCATAATGGTAATCTTAAACAACACTGCTATTCATTGTTTGGGAGATCTGGGAAATATCCTTGAATTCAGCTTGCTAAATTAGCTGCTTCTTGAGTAACCCACAGCTGCTGCGTATCTGTCCCATTACATTTTACAAAAATGCAGCAGTTCTCATTACATACGGTATTCTCTCGACATATGGACCTTCCATTAGTTTATGTCTCTGCGTAGCTCTGTTGCCATGAATGTATACACAGAAACATTTTCTTTTGTACTTAAAAAAAATAAAATAAAATAAAAAAATTAAACCCAACAATTCTTGAAAATAGATTAAAGACAGGCACTCGCAATTATTCAGATGGAGGAAAGATGTTGCAGTGCCTCAGAATACAGCCTCTGTCGGGAGCCAATACTTAGATTAAAATGTTGCTTCTGGCAGTAAAAGTGTAACTACTAGTGGTTTTAAGGCTTCATCCTGCCTGGTGTGCACATGAATATCTGCCTTGAAGTTGGCAGGCATCTTCTTGTGCGTGCAGATACTGGAAGTCAGATGGACCGTCGGTGTAAGGTGATGCTTCACCATCTAGCTGAGGTTCCTAAGGAGACAGCGACACGATTTTTGGGATTTGGTCTCGGTGCGTTTTCTCCCTCACAGTGGTTCGCAGAGGAATTCGGTTTGAAAGAAAATGGATTCCTGGTGTTAGTGGATTTACACTCCCTACCCCTTTAACAACTTCTCCAGCATGAGCAGGAAACTCGAACAAACCTTAGGGAGAAAAGTTTTTCTCCCTCCTCCCTCTCGTGTGCTTTTCCAGGCTTTGCTTCTCAAAACACAGCTTTGTCCTCGAGGAAAACCCAGACCTCCTCCATCTTTGCTGTGCTCCCCGTGAAACAGCTGGTTCCAGCGGGCTGTAATCCACGATGCATCAACTACTTTAAATAAAAATGCGAGGCTGGGACAAGTCAAATGAAGGCTTCCTTAGACCCCTAGAGAGGTTCGACACTTCTCTTACCTTGTCCAGCACTTAGTTTATTTCCTATGAAAAGAGTCTGGCCAGGGGCACTACGTGTTTGCACACTGACTGTTGTCACTTCACACAGAGCAAATCCTCTGAGGATCCCCTCAGGCTGTGCTTGAGCAGTTGGTCACCAGCAAAGGCCAGCAAAGCTGTTTGTGGCAGTGATCCTGGCTCCAACTGCGGTCAGTAGGGCAGTGCTATTCCGCTCACTGCTGCCCTTCCACTTGCTGTGGTCTCTCTGCTTTCCCTATTCCCCTCTCTGCCATTCTGGTTGTTTATTTTTCTTTCCCTGGGTTGGGTTTTCCTTATTCCGTTTTCTCTTGCCATGAGCTGAGGACTTGCTGCCGTGAGGCCGGAGCTCTGAGTATCTCATTCTTCGGGATGTTGCTGCGCTCGATCCTGCCTGCTTCAGGGATGTGATTTCAGGGCTTCCAAATAACCTTCACAAGGAAAAAACGTGCAATTAGCCCTCCTCTGGTTCTGGTTTGTAACCCTTTCCTCCTTTTAGAACCAAACTGCAAGCATGATTCCTCAAACCACTCCGAAGACACCCCCCCATCTGCAGGTTTGGTTTGCAGTGCTCCTGTATCCCAGCCTTCTGCACTGTCACTGCGTGTCCAGCACCTGCGTGGTGCTCGGAGTCGGGGAGGTGCCTAACGCTGGGCTGGCAGGAGATGTCTCCTTCCCCCTAGGATGCTCCAGCAGGATCTCTTTGCAGGAGAGTGTTCAGGTTTCCTTTCAGTGGCCTCTAAATTATTTGTCCAGAGCCCAGAAGTGTCTCTTCCTGGGCTTGGTGAGGCTCATTCCTTTAGAAGTCATCGCCGATTGTGTTCGTATTTGTGCATAAATGAATATTAATGGTGAATGTGGTCTGACTACTGGGCCCATTTCCTCCCACAGCTGCTTTTATGTGAGACCTGATCCAAAAACATCTTGTGTGCACATCTTGCAGCCTGGCTCTGCAGGCGAGCTCGATGGGGAATGCTTTGCTGCTGAGGCCTGTTGTGGTTTAGGCATGGACAAAGCGCATAGCTGCTGAGTGCTGTCAGGGCCTCAGCAGGCCTGGATTTGCCTCGCAGCAGACATTTCGGTACCCAGGGAACTTGTGTTTTAACCGGAAAAAAGCTCGTGTGCCAAAGGCCTCCCAGTGTAAGCGAGGGTGCAGCTGAGAAGTTTGGGGGGGCTGAGTGTTGGGGTTTGCTGCTCCAGCTGGCAGCGAAGGCCCGCCCGCAGCTCGGGTGGCATTTAGGGCTCCAGCTTCCATCTGAGCACCAGCACCTGAACGCAAGCACTGAAATACCTGCGTTAGGGTGCTTGTGTTTTATCTGGGCATGGTTCTGCGCGTTTCTCCAGCTATCCTTCTGTGGGTTTGTTGCAAAGAGATTGCTGGGACTGAGCCGGGGACTCCCATAGGAAAAGCAGATCTCAGAGACAGCAGGTTCTGAGAACAAACACCAATCCGCATTCCCCACAAACCATTTCTTAACCATTAAGCAAGCTGCTCCTTACAGATTCCGGATAATGGATGTATTTAAGCAGGGAAAGGGATTCGCTGGAAGACTCGCATGTCCCAGCTACTCACTACCCACAGTATTGATGCAAAATCCTCACTCGTAACTGCTTGCGAGCAGCCTGCAGCGGATGTGCATTCTCCGAAGCTCTTGAGCAAGTAACTTTGGCCTCGTGCACTTGAGAAGGCTGCTCGCAGACGAGGCCTGTGCATCGTGGTGAGAGGGGGCCTACCTCAGAGCGCTCTGCAGGCAGCAGAAAGGTTCCCACTGCCTGAAATTAGTCACAAATGATCTGCCTGGCTCTCGGGCTTAATCACACGATCCAATTACAACTTAATCCCATCAATATGAAATAAATGTTCCCACCTTCGGTTATTCTCTCCGCGTGGAAAGCTGCTCCGCAGCGCACGGCCTCGTGCCTGTCAGTGAGGCCGTATTTTGTGTTCCTGCTGCAAAAGGGGGTAGAGGAAGGATGGCTGGTGAAACACCCGGCTTGAAAACCCTTCTTTTGGCCCAACGCGGGAGCAGCCTATAGAGATACTGTCACAGATCCAAGCAGGCTGGGGTTAAACGGTTTCCTCAGCTTTTCTCCCTAAATCAATTTGAATATTCTTGGCAAGCTCTGTTACTATGCATGGTGGGCAGCTGTGATTCAAGCAGGGATTTTTTTTTTTTTCCCCTTTCTACTGTCCCAGTCTTCCTGTCTTGTGCAGATGTGATCCTTTCCCTCTGTCTGCCTAACAGCTAATTATTTTACCAGACGAGCCAATAGTCTGAAGAAAACAGACCGTGCATATTCTTGAAAGCAACAACTGTGTTACAATGTCAGGGGGGATGGGGAAGGGAAAAAAAAAAAAAAGAAGTCACTTCCTTCTGACCCACTCCACTCCTTAAGCAAACCTCCAAAAATAGCAAGCACACTGATTTATAAGGGACCGACCTACCTCCCAAGTTACTTACCCACCTTTTTCAGCAAAAATTTGCACCATGTATCTGGGGAGAGTTGGAGAAAGCCAGTTTGAGTGTAAAAGTCGTCGAGCTAACAGCTCTGCAGTCAACAGCAACCCAGAAACGTACACACCCATGTTACTGCAAGAATGTGGACAAGAGCACATCAGCTGCTCCCCAGAAACTGCCTGGGTGTCACTGCACGCGCTGAAATCTCATTCTCAGTCACTCGCAGGCAATTAGGCCTTTCTGATTAAAATTATTAGCCTCTGGGTCTGGAGGGGGCAGTACTTCAAATTCTGCTTTCCATGTTTGGCGTGTTTTTTTTTAGTTCGTTTGTTTTTCGTAGGTTGTTTTCATTTATTTATTTATTTTTCTGGCCAGGGTAGATATCTGGTCCTTGCACCCCACTGCAAAGGCAGCAGCTCTGAAGCAGTCTGCCCTGTCCCAGGTGTGAGCTGTGAGCTATCAGGAGCACCGCAGCCACACAGTTGTGTTTTATAGCCTACAGGTTGTTTTGAGAATGCCTGCTGGTTTTGATTTCACAGGCAGACGAAGGCTCCGTTTCCAGATCCCCCGGCAGCCCAGCCCAGCTTGCTGCTGCAGCGCAAGGAGAGGTGTGCTGCCCTGCTGAGCCACGCTCACGCCTGGGAGACCTGTCTGCATCCTGCAACAGCAAAAAAGGCAGGTCAGTGGTGCTCACTCTGCTCCAGAGAGGCTGGTGCATCCCTCACATTGGGAACCCTGGCTCACACACCGAGGTGTTCGGTGTTTCACAAGCCAGGTGATAGTGTACAGATCCTGAGAAGCAAGAATGAGGGCTCTGAAGGAAGGCACGTGCCTCTAGGTGAGGTGGAAGCTGTCCAGTGCTGCTTGGAAAGTAAAATTAGAGTCTAGGTTCCTAAATGCTGGTGCATTCAGCATGAGGTCTGAGACACAAAAGCTGCAGGACCTTTAATCGTACACAGAAATACCACTGCTTTTTTTTGACAGGCAGCTCTTCTCCCAGGTGATAACAGCAAGCCCCAACGTGGGGTAAAACCACAGCCTTTCCCCAGCACTTCTCATCCACACCAGAGGATCAAATACTTCAGATTTATTCTGTTTAGAATTCTGCACAAGCAAATCCTCAAATGTAGATCACTCATATTGCACTGAGGGCAAGCAAGGTCCAGCATCAGCTGCCTTCCTGGATAAGCTGGGTTTGTGAGTCAGTGAATTACGAGTTGCATCTCAAAAGCTGAATTGTTTTTGAGCAAGCAATCTACTCCTAAAAGCAAACTTCCTGCCTCTACAACCCCCTACACAGCATTAAGAGGATCAGGATGCAGAGCTATGTCCACACCAGACTGCCTCCTTCGCCTCCCAAGGAACACACCACTGCACCGGACAGCACTGAAGCAAGAGCCTTTTTTTTTGGCTCACACAAATATCCCTCACTTCTTTGTTACCCTTTTAAAAGTGGATAAGTTAATTAGTTGTTCACCCTCCAGGGCTGTAAGTTCTTGTATAATTAGATAATGGGCAATGATCATGCAGTGTTTTGTTCTCACATGGTACAGATTCCAGTGCTGACAACGTTTCATAGGTTATTCCAGTTCTAGTTCCAGGTTATTAGCTAGTACTGCTGCGGGAAACACTAGCACCCCCTTCACGAGGTGACTTTCTTACCTACCAGCACTACAGGTGCTAACATAAATCCCAGCAGCTCCTACTGGACATGCCACAGGGTGGTTTGTAGTGGGTATCAACACTACTCCAATGGGAAAACCCAAAAATATTGCAAGGAGATCGTGCGGTCGGGCACTTCCCAAAATACTCCCTTTCATGTCTTTAATGCCACCCTTGTCTTTCCTGCTTTGGAACGGAAAGCTAACATCAGGGTTACAAGAAGTGGTTCAGAAGGGAAAGTTATTGGAAAACACAAAGGTTTAGGTTTGGAATAGCCCCCAGAAGGCTGCTGTGCTAAGAAAAGTGCCTGATGCAAGTCAGGACTTACAGGACGTGCTTGTGTTGAGGTCAGCAACTGCCAATTAATTAATTCATTAAAATACCTGGAGAGATTTAAAATAGGCACACGGTGGAAACACACATGCAAGTGGAGGATCCTGAAACCACTTAAGCTTTAGGGCAAATAAAAAACAGATGGGAGATGGGTGCGGTGATGAAAAGGTGTAGGCAAGGGGCCCATATCTGTCATTATTCCTGCAGCTACAGTTTAATTACCATTCCTAGGCTTTGGGGAAAGATTTAAAATATTAAAAAAAAAAATGGGAAGGAGCACAAGTTTTGCGGTTGGAAGATGCCCCTTAGCATCATCCTAAATCTCTGTTGAAGACTCTTAATATGCTTTATTCATCACCTAGAATAGAAACCGTTTCCCTAATCTCCAGGAATTGCTGTGAAAAAAATTAAAAAAAAAAAAATCAAGAAGCAAAGCCTCACGCTTCCTTTCCTCCCTGAACTTCGGCTCCTTGTGCCAGCAACACGAAAGCAGAACTCTGCACATGGCACGGTGGACAAGGAGCCCTCCCCCAGCTGTCAGGCTGACGAGCAGATGTGCGTTGCAGTCCTGTTTTGTGCAGTTTGGTTGGAAAAACAGGCTGCAACAACAGCTTACAGGAACATCAGCTGCCTACCTGGGGGGTGTTGTTTAAAACTTATCTCAATAGGGCACGCAGTGAAGGTAAGAGGCAAAATTAGCACTACTCCAAAAGGGAAGAAATACTTACTATTTGTTTTTATTGAGGCCTCTAATGTCACAGTGACTTATACCAACAGGACAACAAATGACCCCCATTAGATAGAAACAAGTATTTCTGCATAAGGTAGGGCTAGAATAAAGCAAACCTTCCATTCAGATTTTAATACTTGCTGAAAAGATCTAGTACTTTTTTTTTTCCTAAAGAGTTCTCCTGTTTGCTAGAACACAGGACGAGATGATTTAGATTTAAAAAATAACAACAACCCTTGATTTTTCACAGTACAGAAACAGCTAATGAAGCTTGTTTGTGGCAAGTAGATGAAATGCCTGAAGGGAGGAATACACTGGTGAAAAAGCTGACTAGTAAGTGTTGACTGAGCTGTATTTAGCCCTTTCCCCACAAAAGCCAGGACAAGCAAAGTAAGTCAAAGCAGAGAGTGGGGAGCATGAATTATTACTGAGCAGATGTAAATCCTGACACCACCCTTTGCCCCCCCAAGAATGAAGTGATGGAATAAAGATATGGTGGTGGGCAAGGGAGAATGCTTTTTTTTCACTATTAAAATCCTGTCTCCAACCACCTGTATTTAAAATGGCACGTATCTGGCCTAGCCCTTGAGACAAATACACCCAGAGCTAAACTGCAGGTATTGTTTCACTGCAAGAAAACCAAAGCCATGAGGGACATAATGCCTGGGGAACATATGTACAGAACTGCATGTACAAGGGGCCAGGATGAAGAAGCTAGTTAAGCTTGTTTCATAAGCCAGATAAATGCATCACGCTAAGTGGGCTAGCCACTAATCCACATGGCAAGAGAGAATTGCAAGATTTCAGGTGCAAGAGCTGCTTCAAACCAGTGCCTCTTTCTAAAAGCTGCATGTTAATCCCCCTCATACAGTTCTTGTAACAATTAAAATGAGGGATGCACATGAAATAGCATGTAAGGGAAGCAATGCCAAGATTTTTCCACAACAGAACATCATTATGTGGCTTCCAAGCATAGCCAGGGATGCTAAAATCAATAAAAGTTAAGGGCTCTTCTCGTTTTGCAGTACTAGGCATAGAGCTTGAACTAGAAAAGATTCATCTCTGAGGACTTTTTTTTTTTAAAGAAACTAGGGTGAAGGGAGGGAAATTTTGCCTAGGGAATGGAATAAGGGTGCTTTTCTCACTCTATGACAGCAATCAATAGGGAACATGTTATTTTGTCATGTCAGATTTCCTCAGCATAAGCAGCTCATGATAGTTTTGTGATGAAAGTTATGTTAGAGAAAAACTGACAGAACTGTGATTTCCCAAAGGAAACAAAGCAAACGGCATCTACTTTGAAAAAAATCTGATTTTATTTTTATATTGAAAAGACCTGTCAATTTAAATAGATGTTTTATTTCCATTCATGGTCTCAACCAGTGTCGTGTGTTAACATATCGTTCAGAACTGTATAAAAAAGCCATTTGTGTTACATTGGTTAACATCCTAGAACACTGGGGTGGGGTGTGGGGAGGGTTTGAAGCAGCTTAACATTAAAAATAGGATGTTCCCAAAAAACTTACATTTGATGCAGCATCTTCTATTCTAATTTTATAGGAGCTGAAGCATATTGCAAATACAACTCAAGTTATTTGGTCTTCAAAAAAACCCATTAAAACCAGATTGCTTTCATAGCAATATTGAAGCTGTCAGCTGAGAGAACACACACATACACTCATGTGTGCAAACACACGCAGAGAACCACACTGAGCACAACTGGAACACCCCATTCAGTATGTGGATTACATATGCATTCTTCTGAATCCATGATAGCTGTAATTTAAAATGCTTTTTCTTTTTTTTTTTTCCAATATATACATGGTTTCCATGGAAACCCAAGATACTGCATAATCGACTGACATTTATTACTCATGGTGCTGTGAAGTTCTCTCTTGTGAAAGGGCCAAATTCCAAATCCTTTACTCAAACATGCACATACCTAACCAAAGCCAATGAGGAGGGAGAATATGGTTTAGAAAAGGGGTGCAGGGTCAAGGTCTAGATTTGAAAAATCACGTGGCAGATTGTCATTCAAAAAAGGTTTTTAAGTCATTCTTTGGTTTATTTCCATGATTCTCAATGCTGTCCAAAAAGCCCAGAGACAGTCACATGAGAAACCATAGCTCTAAAGCAAGCCCACAGCATTTTTAAATCTCGTGTATTAGATGTTCAGAAGACTACAGGAATTCAGAATACCCCTTACATTCATGTCCCCAAAAATCTAGTAACTGCTTAAGTGCATGCACTGAGGCATGACCGGCATGCCTGTAAATTCATATTGTTCAAGTTAAGAGTAAATATAGCTGCAAAAAACCCCACCCACCTATAATTAAATGGTCATTACTAGCAATACTATAGTGACTGTCTTGTTATTAAAGAAATGCAGACATGGTTTCTGCCTGTTTGGCTCTCTCGGCCGAAAGGAAGCTGTCTGCTCGATTTAGAAAGAAAGCAAGTTTTAGGAATCCAAGGGAGTTTAATATTTCCATGTTTCTGGGGTCAATTATTAATGTAAAGATGTAGACAAATGGCAAGTATATGAAAGCACATCTTGTACATTCCAAGGTTTGGAAGTCAAAAGCAGATCTTAACTTCCTGACGCTTAAATGTTATGGTAGGCTTGGAAAACCAAGTAAGAAGTGATACAGTATTTCCATGAAAAGCAAAGTAGAACTAGGTCTAACTGGCATTCATATGCAAGCAGCTTTTTGCTATGTTTTATGTAAGGCAGATTTTATTTGCAAAGATAGTTACCGGTCTGCTAGCAGGAAAAAATACAGGCAACTATACTCCGAGAAGATGGCTGATAATTACTAGTGACAACTTCTATTTTTCAGTACAACTCAACTTTAATGTACTTTCTGGAAACAGCATTTTTATCACTGGTTTTCCACTTCCTTCCCCATCCCATGTTAAGTATCAAAACTCAAGACTGGTCAAAATGAATCGCGGATATTTACCAACCAACAGCATCTCCTATTCCAATGTTATTTTTAACTAGAACAAATATAGGTCATTCTTTATAACCTACTGCCAGTGGTTGTTTATAAACATCTACTTGCTGCAATAAACACCGGTCACTGAAATATTCATTTGCAATAACTACTTGGCACTAGGTTAATATACTTGTAAAGTTTAATAATAAAGTGCTTCTGATGTACATACAAGCACTTAAAACATCAGAATTTTAAAACTTAGTTTGGGGGGGCTTAATATCTATAATTACAGTTTTCACAAGGGTTTCTGAAATCTCTTCAGAAGTTTAGAGGCTTCTGTCTCAGCACATCTAAGTTTCTCAACAATTACTGAACAGCTAACGTAACATTCTTGCTCCCTATGCTGAGATAACATGGTACCAAAATTTAGCTACAAAAAGAGAGGCATTTTTGGTCAGACTGACCCCCAGCTGTCCTTTAACAGAAAAGCAACACAGCTCAAACCTGTCTCCTCCCTCCAAAAAAACAAAAACAAAGACACCTAAGGCCACAAGTTTACTTTTGCCAGAATATCCGGTGTTCCCTGGTTTGTTGCAACTGTGTACATGCCCACTTAGAAAATACAGTATGAAAGCCCCACCACCTCTAAGGATTCTGATAAACCACCTCAGAAGCCAGTTTAGGCAGCAGTGCATATGGAACCACATTACATTGAAACAGTGTTAAAGCCATTCCAGCTAGTTAAACTAGTTTCTAACTATGTTTAATCAAAATTCCTTACTGCAGGAAAGAAAAGTCTGAATGTAGAGAGAGGCAAAAAGATGCAAAGATAACCACCACAACGACCCAATAGCAAAAGCTCCTGTTTAAAGGTTTTCTTATGCTAAAAAAGGCACACAACCCCTTGTGAACTAGAGACAAAAGCTAGCGGTACTACAGCAATAAACCCAGAAGAAAAAGCCTACCAGAATTACCCAATTGCCTACTGGGAAGGAACAATGAAGTAGACAGGCTGCTCTTGCTCTGTTTTGTTTGCAGGGAAGTGGTCAAATTTAATAGTCAAATTTAGCCACATTAAGAAATATTTAACAAAAGCTACCCCAAGAAACCAGAACAAAACCTGACCTTTGGGTCAAAGGCCAAAGACAGGCCTTTCCATAGCATGTAGCTGAGTGAGTTCAGAGATTGGCAATGAAAGAAAAAAAGCTTTAGACATGTGATGGGAACAAGCTTTGGGATTTATCGAACAGTCACACCAAGCTTCTCCAAAACACGCACTCCCTTTTCTTGGTATTCTTGTCGGGTCATCCAGAAGTTGTCTTTGTCTTTCATGATGTCTGCTAGAACCGCGCCACCCAAAAACACCATGTGCTTTCGACGAGGTGGATCTTCAATTCGGATCTTAAATTTCTAAGAAGAAAAAAAAACAAAACAAACCATTACCAGGATTCTTGAAACAAAGCCTCTTGAAATAAAATTGTGCTTTCTACCAGAACAATGAAATGTAAATTGTTTAGTGAGAAAAACACAACCAAAAACCTGAAGCGCTAGCACAGGGCACTCTGTGAGCTTTCAGCTTGCGCAACCAAAGTAAAATAACTACTTTGCACTGGAAATTAGAGACAGCTATTGACACTTCCCCAAAATTATACCTTCGGTGTATCCACAAAAAGCCCAGAAGTCAGAATACAAAATTAAAGACCACATTTTTACATTTCATGAACACGGAAAAGAGTGAAATACTTGCTAAAGCTTTGAAGGCTAAAATTATCAGAAGTTACCAGATCACAAAATATTTTAGAATTATACCAAGTTTTAGAAGGACAGATGGAACAGATTCTAAATTTATACAATCTAGAGCAGCTTATTTAATATTATCTTAAATTCTTTGATGCTCAAGCTCTAACTTCAAGAGCAAAAATGAGTACAGTCAAAGCTATGAGTGATTCTGTGATTCTATTCTGTGCAACTGAGTCATTCTAAATAGCTGCAGAAGATCTTTACAGAATACTGTATTAAGAACTGGGGAAGTTCAATTCAGCTTAACATTAGAAACTCCACTCAAAGGAATTTCTTTTGTAAATACCTCCTTTCTGAACAGCACATAGCACTGCTGGCAGATGGAGGTAATGTTGCCTTCTAAAACACATTTGACTTCTGTCTGCTTATCACAGTAACCCATGAACAAGGAAAATTTATTCCACTTGAGGATGTGTGAACTCTGATCTCTAACTTCTTTTTTTTTGGGGGGGGGCCGCGTGAGCGTTTCACCCACATTATATAGTATGATTCAAAACTCTTAAAAATAAAATAAAAAAAAAACAATAAAAATTCATCAGCTTTTTCTGATGACTTTCTGAAACACAAATACTCGTTAGCATTGACTGGAAGCGGCTTTATGGCACGTCCTTGCATGCACAATCCAACAATATAAAACGCAGGGGTGTGAAGAACTGAGATGCACCAAGCTTTTTCAAGTTGTGTGGAGGGTGACCAGCAGCTTCAGTCATTTCTGACTACTTGGTTCCCTCTAGTGGGGATTCAGGATAAGCCTCTGCCCCACACAAATAAAGCAGTGACTCCATACTTACCGAGAGTTTTTCCACATCTCCTTTCAGAACTCGTTCCAGGTAGAGCTGTTTAAGTTCCCGCTCCAGTCGTGAAGGCAGCCCGGGGTACATGGTGGACCCTCCAGACAGCACAATGTGCTTATAGAATTCAGACCTAACCAAGAGAACAGTCTTTCTAGTGTCATATCATACACTCTGTAGTACAAATAGGTACCTGTTTGTACAGGGAAATAAATACAAATCTAAAACTGTCACTACACAAACATGAAGCCAACTTTGGCCTGAGTTTGGCACGCTTGCTCATGCTTTTCCAGATGTCCTGGAAAGCAGCAAAATAAAACCAAAAAAACATTGCACTTCCAAAATGTAATCCTTGCTTGCTCATACCAAAATAGTCAGGCTTCCAGACAAGCCATTAAGCTTCAAAAAGTCATTTCAGACTGATCCCCAGTCCCAGCATATATCCTCCTGCAGCAGTGTGCACATTAACATCTAAAGCAAAAGATGGCATTTCATTTGAATGCAGCTCTCATGTCACCTCTGCACCCTGACACAGGAGTTTAAGTGTTCTCCTACTCTTACCTGGTATCAATGTCAGCAGCCTGGATGGTGTTAAACAGCAGTTCAGCCACACCAACCCCCTCTACGTTGATTAAGTGAGGCTGGAAGAGAGCCTCTGGTGCCTCAAACCGTTCTCCACCAACTTTGATAATCCTGCCGTCTGGGAGCTAGTGAAGAGAAAACATATTTCAGAAGACTACTTTTAGCCACTCAGATGCAAAACAAAGCAAGAGGAAGTACCTACATTGTTACCTCATGGTTTAGGACAGGAAACTGTTGCTTATTGTCACCACTGCAAATGTCATTTAGTACTACTGAAACAAGCTACTAATTCTTCAATTCCTATAAAATTACAAAGATCAGGGACCATACGCATTGATACTGAAGTACAAAACACTGCTTTGCAATACTGCTCCTAATCTTCATTTAAAAGATGATCTTACAGCAACAATAATGCTCCCCTATAAGTTTCCTCATGTGCGATCACAGCAAGTGTCCCCTAAAAGCAACTTTACTTGTCTTGTTACCAGGTATCAGTCTCAAATGTGTCACAGCTAGACAGATGAAGCTAAAACAGTTTGACATGTTAGAGTAAGTCCCCCTTCTCTACAAGTTTTTGTGCTGTAATATTCAAGTTTCAAGTATCTACAAGGACAAAAACCTGTACAAAGTTTTATGAAAATCCTGGGAACAAGGGAATAAGCTTTTCAAAGTTTTCCCAGAATCAGGTATTGCGATTCCACAGACTCATGTCTGGGAAGCGAGCTACTACCAAGAAAAACTTACAAGCAATCAAAATTAAAGGCTACCTAATTTTATACCTAAGAAATTTAGGACAAGAGAAGTTGTCTCAAAACACTCACCGTGTAGGACTCCACTAGTACTGTGGTCTCTAATGCCAGTTTCTGCTCCTGTTCGATGTTGTACCCCACATAACATAGCTTTTCCTTGATCATGCGAACAGTCTCAAAATCAGCAGAATGGTTGAAAGCATACCCTCGCAGTAAGAGGAGCTAGAGTGAACAGATTAAAATTGCCATAAATGTCCTGTTCTCGTTATCAGATATGCACATTCAAAAATTTATCTTTTCAAGTTTGACTCGCTTTTGTAACAACAAATTTAGTATCAAGTCTGTCACAGTGTACCCATTAATAACAGAAATGAAAAAAAAGATGCAACATTATTGCAAGTTGGAAATTTTCTTTCTTCACAACTTTCAGTACAATTGTTAGAAAGGGAAGCGAAAGATAACCAAAATAGTACTTACATTTAGGTCTTCACCTCAGAACACCGCACTATTCCACTTAAATCATAGGATTTGTCAATGCAGGATATTGCTTATATTTTTTAAAGCAAATAATCTATAAAACATACTGTCTTATTCAATAATTAGGTAGGAATCACTACATTTGTCACACCTAAAAAAAGTCTTTCTGAAAATTGACACATAGAACTGATAGAATACATTTTTGTTTTCATTTTACATATCAAGAAAGTGAAAATTATTTTTTTTTTGTTTCCTTTCCAAATAAGGACTAAAGTTCCTTCCCTTCTTAGACTGCCACTAAAAAAAAACAAGTGAAGTCTCTGAATAGTATCAATCCTATCATGTAATTTAGATGAGGAAACAATACATATAGGCTGAAGCAATACAAAGAACACTGGAGTTCTTTATGTAAGTAACATAAAAGCGATGCAGGGAAAGCGTATAGTGGTTTCTTGCTATCGAGGAAACTTGAACCAGTGTGCCACAGATATCAGCCTCCACTGTAAAGATTCTTTTCAGCTTACCTTAATGAGGTACCTAGTGATATCCCTCCCAGCAATATCTAACCGTCTGGTGAGATGAGGGAGGGAGAAACCTTCATAAACTGGGCAAATATGAGTCACACCGTCTCCAGAGTCCACAACAACCCCAGTCAACAAACCTAAAAGAATGGGGGAGGTAGGGATGGGTGGAGAGAAAAAGTACAACTTTTATTAGCGCCTCCATAAATAGAGCAGAAGAGTTTTATAATTGTAATCTTAACCTTGTAACTATCTTGAAACAACCTCTGCTCTCTCAAGTCATCATTCCGGGAAAAGTAATCACTATTTAAAATTCAGTTATTTCCATGCACCTCAATTTTAAACAGAAGATTTTGACAGTAACAATGCTTTCCATATATTTTTTAAAAGTCTTGCCTTGACTCCTGCCTAGGTACTTACAGCTCTACCATTCACCATTTTATCCAGTGTTTTGACATCTTAAATTGCACTCTAATTAAAGAGAATATGTAAGATCATTAAATGCTTGTTGGGTTAAAAATTTCTCTTAAGATCCACCTATATATGTGCAACCTGATATTAACTTCTCAAATACGAAGAAACCTAGAGCTATTCATGCCACAAATTTTTCTTATTAGAATTATTAGGACTATTAGAATTATTATTAATAATATTATCGTTGATCGTGGCTGGTACTCAAAAACAAGACAATGGTTTCATAAGGTAGAGAGTATCTGGACCACGCAGCACACACGTACATTTTTCCACACAGGAACAGCATTAGGCTGAACCAGATCCACTTTCATACTCAAGAAATTAAATCCAGAAAAAAAAAGTTTACCATAAAAGAATCATATTAAGATGCACAAAACTGAGATGTCATAAGCATGTAGAGCATGCAACTTAAACATGTAGGATGCTTTAAAGGACAACTTCTAAGTTTTTCAAAAGCAAGTATTCTATTTGCGTGCCAGTTAGTATTTTTATTTTAGAAGGTCTTCAGCATTCTTTTGGATGACAATTCAGATTTCAGTTCAGATTTAGAGCAGAGTAGCTTAGATTAGAGTGGAGTAACTGACCATTATACAGTAAAATACATGTATAATTACAACAGAATTTGAGACCGTATTTGTAAGGTAGTTAAACAGACCTAAAACAAACCAAAACCAACGAAAAATATCTAGAAAAAAAAAAAAAAAAGAGCAATGGTACTGTCCGTTGGGACTACAATAACACACTTTACAACAAATAAAACTAAAATCCAGGTCTGCAAAAGTGGTTTGGGTTCAACTGCTTTTAATGACTTGTATGGCGGTCCCACCCTTTCAGTATCCTATCACTTTTGCTCTTGGAAACAAACTATGATGACATATTAATGAATACGGATGTTTATTTCCTGCCTTGTGATGGTTAAGTACACCAAACGACCAGTAAACAGATGTGAGAAGTCATGTTATTAGAATTCATTTGCTTGAATATCCTACATCATGGATGGATTGCAGCCAATGGCAGAATTCCTATTGAATGCAGTGAATCTGTAATTTTCTTCTCAAACTGACAATCACTTATTCTTGTTTATATACAGAAGAATCAACAATTTCCCAAACTGAAAATAGTGCAAAGTCACCTAGTCAACTGCTTGAAATTCACTTGCTGTAATACTTTCCTTTATCAGAAAATCAAAAGCATGTCATTAAAACTTGGAAGCATTCCAAAGGCTAAATGACTACACCCTGAAACAATGATACCTTTGATAAACCAGGTTTGTGCATTTACAAGCATGTCAGCACAGTTTGTCCACAAAAATAATCTTTCAGTAGTTCAAAAGCAAACCCTTAAGACATAATTCAGCTTGCTCACATCAGTGTTGAAGTAAGCCCAAGACCCATTAATACCTTAGTAGAGCTACAGCTTAACGATACAATTATAAGTTAAGCATATTTTAACTTATCTTTGCCTACCTTGAGCATACAAAGTAAGGACGGCCTGAATGGCTACATACACCCCAGAAAACTGGTACGTCTCAAACATAACCTGCAGGATGAAGACAAAAATTAACATCCAAACAAGGCAAGATTCTTAAAGGAATTTTCATAGATGCTTGAAAGCTTTCTATAATTCTGCATTTTTTTCTAGCCAAAAACACCTTTCAATAAATTTCACCACACTGATTCCATATGGACATTAGAAACCTACTTGCTTTGTGGCAGTAAGTAGCACATTCAGTTGTATACCTTACCTGTCCATTCATACAAGACAGGTCCTATCAAGGAGCTGAAACATTTCATATCCTTTTAGCAACAAATGTGAATAGTTTCAAGAAATCCATACTCCAATTTCTGCATTTCTGCAACTAAGCCATTTTCTGAAGTGCTTAATGAGTGGGAGGCAGTACTTGTAGACCAGCCAACTACTTCATTACTGAAGTGTAACTTTGGAAGGAAATGTTTGTTAAAGATGAATGCTCTAAATCTAATGAGGTTCAGATTTTTCTCTTCTTCATATCCAGGTCAACAGTCTTCGTACAACTGCAGACTGCCAAACAAAGACCCAACAGACTCCTACTCATATCGGTCTAGAAGCAGAGCACTGTCACAGATTGTTGTTCTCTGCATCCGGGCCTTCCACTTCCTTTCTTTAAAGTACAAGCCATGACAAACTTCTAAAATTGGTTTTAGTACAAAACCCACTATAAATGAAGAAGTACAGTTAGGGCTACTCGGTTTCTAATTGCACAACTATACAGGTTTGCAGAACAACTCATTAAAACATGAAAGGTAATTGCCTGTCTTGTAGGCTAGACTCCCCTAAACACTGTACAAGTTTCAGTGAAGAAACAGCCTAAGATTAAAGGATGTACAGTAGGATGTACATAGGATCTTGTCAGCTTTATAAACAAAAAGAAGGACAAGTAAACAAATTAAGCTGCACAGCAGTTTCCCCCCTCAAAGCGCTTTACCACGAAAAACCAACGAACTCGGATCATTTCAGCACATACAAAGTTTTATTTTTGCTCCTCTGCAGCCTTCTGAGCACTTCTGCAACTTCTAGGATTAGAAACTGATTAAATCCTAAGTACTCCCACAGTTGAAGTAAAAGATATCTAAATATTTTTAAAGTAAAAAGCTGATGCCTGACCATTTTAGAATTCTGAACAATTTGAAGAATTTACTGTTAGAGTAGCATGATTTTAAATGGCTGGCCCACATCAGAGCCCTGATCCTCGCAAAGTCACGTTAATTATTTCATAGCTATATTGAGCACGGAGCAGAACCCCTGGGAAGACTGATGCCTCCTTGTTGAGAACATTCACTGTGAGCACGCCGTATAACAGAAGTCACGCAGAGAGGAACATAGAGGGGGCGAGCTGCAGAGCACCCTGCCATGAGAACACCAGGCTTTGGATTCTCACAACCCCCCCAGTTGAGCTGAGTGATACAAAAGGAAGTTTAATACGGTATCGAGACGCATTGGCTAAGAAGGAGCAACACACTGCTGGCTAGTAGCTTCTGTAATCACCACAATTTAGCATATACGCAATACCTTCAGAAACAAGAAGTAGAAATGTCCACCAGAAAAGGAACAGTTGAAAGAAAGCAACTCAGAAAGAGATCCTGTTTGAATACTCAACATCTAAAACAGCACTATTCCAAAGGATGAATCTCTCAAGCAAGCTGAGTGCTTACAAAATGAAAAACCAATGCAGGAGAAATTTAAATTATCTGCATACAAAAAACTCAATATTCAAATTTCATTAGTTACTACCTTCACATGTTGTACCGCACTCTGCAAGTCACACAAAATCCTTTTGTGTGTAGCCTATACGCAGGGCTTAGTGGTTTGCTATTCTTCTTTCCAGACACCTAGATCTGTTCTGTTTGACTAGAAAAATGCATCGACACAGGGCATTTATGTTAATACATTGAAGATGTAAATACGGAGCAGCACATTCTCCTGAAAAGATTCTTATTCTAGTGAGAGCAGCTTTTGGATTAGCTACCGATATTCAAATTGGGTCCAGAAAGGAAGAACTAAGAAAGAGGGGAAAAAAGAAGAATACTGGAACGGAATTAGGAGAAGTGTCCATGCTAGAGCATCTCTACAGCTACACAATATACCATGGAAGTCTGGCTGCTCCTCAGGGTGTTACAGAATGAGAATGCAGCAGACAAATAGCAAACACCCAGTTGAGTTGAAGAGCAACCTGTGTCTTGTACATACTGTGAAAGAAACGGCACTTCTAAAATACACGTTTTACAATATGCAGTCTTGTGAACATTTGCAGCTGTTGCTACATAGCTGAGTTAGATGGAGGGATGGATGGGGTAAGGAAAGAGAATCAATGGAAATAGAATGAAATACAGCATATGGAATTATCTACCATCTTGATAGGGTCCAGATGACTAAGCTGTTCTTATAAAATGCTACTGCAATGTATCCAAAAAAAATGCACCAACATTTACTACAGGCTTTAGGAAAACCATAATTCAGTTCTCTGCTTCATACTGGGCTAGCCTCCCTGAAAAGGAAGAGTCGCTGTCAAAAAGAAGTGTAAATAGATTGCAGTTAAAAATAAAATATTCCTAGTTGTCATAATGCTGTGATCCATTAAAAACATTAATAGAAACATTGAACTCCTAGTTAAGTTTAAATTTATGTAAATGGGTTCTAGTTCTCCCTAATCCTCCAGATGATGGCTAAGTATCTACAACCTCTGCAGTCGTTTTAGAAAACAAATGGGACAATACAAATGTTTCATCAGGCTTCACAACCCATAGAAGGCTTCTCAGTTTATGGTATAAAATTACTCAGCACCAGAATAACTAAAACCCAGACTTCTGCATTTAACAGAAAAACAAACAAGAACACTTACAGACAGCTGTAAAGCAAAGAAGCCTGAACAGGAAATTCAACCATTCCTGCTGCACAGAGGCAACCCAGAATAATCCACTATGTTCATCACACCACAGCTAACTGAGACACAACAGACGGTACTGCTAATGTTGGTTTAGGTAGTACTTAGCTAACTGGTCCCTGATGTCCTTAAATGCTAGGACATCTTCAAATCAGAAGCACTAAAATTGTACAGTTTGATTCGTCCACCTAAGTTTTTCCAGCTTTGCTTTACTTAGCTGACTCCCGAGTCATTGAAACAGAAGTGCAAAAAAAATATTCTCTCCCACATTGCAGAAAGTGTTGTTGCAACTGTGACAACAAGTGGATTTTAAAGGCAGGGGCAGCGGGTAATGATAAATTCTTACTGTACTGAGTTGGGAAAAAAAAAAACCAACATACAACCTTTCATACTCAAAGTTCTGATAAATGGATACGGTTTCATTTTCTTGCCCTACCAGCTACTCATTTTTAAATGAAAATTTTAATAGAATTTTTGTTAAACCAAATACTCACATTAAATGGAAATAAATACGATGCTTGAGAAAAAAGCAAAAAACAGGAAACCAAATTGTTTTCTCTCCTCAAGTACTACCGCTCTTCAAGACTGAGTCTTTGTCACATGGTACCAGAGCCAAGGTTTAGGTTCAGAGCAAGCTGAGGTTGCCCAGTGCAGCACCGTGAGAACCACGATCCAACAACCCAGCTTTCCTTCTCAGAAGGCTTTCATTGATAATCCCTACTATTAATCAAAGACTAATTAATTGGTTGTCATCACACCTTTCTCCCAACTATTTCCAACAACACTGCTCCGTCTGGCAAGCATCATCTTGTTCAAGCCTCAAATCTCTTTTGGCTTACAGAAGTCCAAGTCATTTAAAGTAATTAACATTCATCCAATACCTAGTAATCAAAGTATCTTACACACCTGAAGATAAATATGCATTTCCAACTCTGTTTTGTTGCTGATATGGCTTGAGACAAGAAGCTTGGTTATAATTTTTGGATGAGGTAGGATTGTTTGAATTTGACCACAGTAGCCTCTACTACCAAGACCGAGGAAAAGTTTTGGGTAGAAAACAAAAGAACTGCTTTGCCTCAAACAGTTACTGGGTATTGTAAGATTAAAAGCTTTTATCCATACTTCTATGACAGCACATATTAGTTTCTACTAGACAGACATACCTCCACAATCTTCTCTCTATTTTTAGTCGGGTTCATGGGAGGTTCTGTAAGTAGTATTTTACAATTTTTTGTGTCAATATTAAGTTTTTCTGGTCCAAATGTGTAATCCCAGAGGTGCTTCATATCATCCCAGTTCCGAACTATGCCATTCTCCATCGGATAATTAACTTCCAGCATTGAGCGTAATTCACTTGCTTCATCACCAACCATGAGATCCTGTAAAGTTTTAATAGAGACATGTCAGTGTTTGCAAAATTTTTTAAACAGCAAAATCCTCTAAAAAGTAACAGTGAGCTTTTCCAGCCTGTGTCCAACTGTGTTCTTAAACACTACCTGCATTTTAGAATCACTTTCAGGTGCTTAGGAGAGAAGTAGTATATATTTCATGTAGTATTTAAATTTGGCTGTTACCCGTCCCAAAACTTATCCAAAATAAACTTTGTTAATTCCACTCTCCAATTAACCTTAAACACACGAATGAAGCCTGCTAAAGCTAGATATTACAAAGACCTCTATAAGCATAAATGTTTCTCCACTGACAACTCCAAAATTCTTTTATCAAGTTCCCATTTCAAAAGGCCGAGATACAAAATGGCACATAAAGGTAGTAGGTGGGATTGGCAGAGTATTTTTCCATGCATGCTGCAAATTTCTGTGCGTAATTACAAAAAAGGAACAATGAGTGGTACATAAGCATACAGAGCAGTAGCAAAAGCAAATAAGAGATTAGAAGTTCCACGCTATACATTAAAAGAAACAATGGTTTACATATTGCCTATGCCAGTAGGGTGTGAAGAGAGGCATCTAAATATAAAATACACCCCAGACTGCTCCATGCCAGAAGTCCCAAGCCAAAAACCCAGTAATGCATTCTTACACAAATGCAACCAACCAATGCATAGTTTGTACAGTCGTCTCACACTA
Source organism: Heteronetta atricapilla (assembly GCA_011075105.1). Classification (NCBI taxonomy): domain Eukaryota; kingdom Metazoa; phylum Chordata; class Aves; order Anseriformes; family Anatidae; genus Heteronetta; species Heteronetta atricapilla. The sequence goes on from CM021733.1 coordinate 10,181,515, forward strand.
ATTAAGCAACCTGTTTATTAAAGTTAGTTATGCAAACATTGCACATTCAGATTAGTAGCAATGTATCTTCTCCTTTCCCACGTATTTCCCAGACAAAGTATGTCCAATATAACATTATCTTTGTTCCCTGTCACATCCCATACTTCCCTAGAGAAGCCTTAACTGAGTTGCTCATAGCTAGCCTCTAAGAACATATTCTAGAGCACTGCTCCCGTGCTATACTATTGTTTTTTCATTGCAAAAAATCATCTGCCTCATACAAAAATATGGGTGAACTCTGAAGCAAAGGTTATTCAGTCTACTGTTCAATGCCAGAGGAAAAAAAAAAAGAAAAAAAAAAAAAGATGCACAATGAAAAATCCAGTGCCAGGCTTATAATGCCTTTTTTTAGAAGCGACTTAAGCAGCTACCGGTGACCATTAAAAAGGAAGTTCATTGAAAATAATTTAAAACAAACCGTTGTGCTTCCACCTCTTCTCCCTGACAAGGCATTTTATTTGTTTTCCCTTGCACAGCAGATCACATTTCAGTTATCCTGACTATACAGAGGACTGTAGTCAAGGCTTTAATATTTAAATCAAACGTACTTCAGTGGAAACATGCTATGAAAACTCCGCCAAGTACCACGTTACTCCTGAGAGTTTCAGACAACAGAAGCCCCACCAGTTAGAAGAATCAGAAGCCTTTTTTTTGTGCACTGCTTTTTGAGACTTAATGTTCCTGAACAGGATGTAGCCCAGGAAAAGACACTATTCAAATATGCAATGAAAGTCACACAAAACTTTCACATCTTGTTAAAACAAAGCTAAAGGGTAGAACAAGAGCACGCTAACAAACAACATGCACACTTAGTAGGATCAAGGACAGTACAGCTGTAGTTGCAGAGAGGAACCAGTGTCATAACGTCCAATGTTTCCACCACTTTGGTGCTCAATAATATTTGTCTGACTGAAATCTGAGGCTTTTTTCAAGCCCTCGGTTTGTGATGTTAAATAAAGCAATTTCTACTGTTAGAGGTACTGAGCTCATTGTCCTTAACGTGTTATTCTTGTATCTTGCAAAACTACAGGTAACATTTAGAAGCAACACATAAAATATTCTCATTAATTAGTTGCTAGTAAACCAAAGCAATGAACGACGTCCAAAATAAGTATGTATTCCAATGTAAGATGTCGAGCAAGACAAAACAATGAATAACATCAAAAAATAGCATAAGAGCTACTAGGTCCCATCAAGCAAAAATGGTAAACAAGCAGCACAGGGGCACCTCACTTACCATCTTTTTGTTATTCTACTTCAACGGGTCAAGAAAGGTGAAGAAAGAAGGTAGAAGCAAGAAAGTCAGAAAAGGCCTAAATGAAATTCTCAAATTATTTTAAGTATACAGCAGAAATAAGCTGAAAAGAGGTGCACGTACAGCTGGAAATTATCTGAGTTAGTGTAGTTATGGCCAAGCTAACATTCTCAGGATCTCGGATTAAAATTGTCTCTTTAAAGAAAGCTATTGCTACAAGTCACTGGCATGTCGTGTTTATGCATCCGATGTTGCAAACAAGATCTGCATCTTTCTCACAAATAAGACACTGTGCATAAATATTCTGTAACACTGGAATTTTTACCCTGGACAAAATGTTTATCTGAACTATACAAGACGGTACAAAGCATTTGACCATAACTAGCTCTGGCAAATGCTAAATTTAGATTGCTTTAAATATTCTGCTTTAAATACCCAAGAATTGAAAACAATAACAAAAAAATCACCTATAAGCAGACTAATCGGTTCAGATATTATGGAACCAATATCCAGGGGAAATAAAATGAAGAGGTATTTGAACTACGGTAGCTACTTTCAGAACTGAAATAAGCAATCACAAAGTGAAGAGCAGAGTTTGAAAGCTCTTTCCTATAGCAAGCTATGGAGGCAGAAAGGAAAATTAAAACCATTGAGAAGAACTCTAAAATATTTGAAGCATATGTGTACAAACATTGTCCAAAATTATACTAAGGCCATTTTCATGACTAATGAGATTTTCCCGCCTTCAATTAAATTTACATCAAGTCACCTGAAATGTCAAAAGCCATAAGATGTCAGCACCGTTATGGCAAACCTACTTATTTTGCATATTGTGTCAGAGGAAAAGTGCTTCAAGTTGCTGGCAGCTGCCTTTGCACAGGCAGTACCAAACAGGCTGGTCAGAGCACGGCCCTCTTCGTCACTTCAAATCCAGAGAAAGACCATCTCCAGGCTGTCTTTGGCAGAAACTTAGCAGAACTGCACACGTGGACTTTGGCTCAACAGGTCCCCTGAGCCTGATCTGCTCTAAAATCCTGTCTTAACTGGTCAAAGCTACACGACAGTCCTGCCTTCCCACAAAGGTTATTAACTCCCAATATCTGCTTCAAAGATTGGTTATTCAGTTAAAACTAGAGAGCAGTATCTATGCTGCTGGTTTTTAAGTTCAGATGTTGAAATTTTCAGCAAAATAATCCCAATAATTACTGAGCTTTTGTGTTTATGCCCTGAACTGAGGGTAGGAGAAAAGGATCTATCCCTGCTGCTAAGGCTGTCGCTCCACAGTCACTTCAAAGACAGCAGCAGATGTGTCAGGAGGCTGTGACCATGCTCTTTTTTCCAACCTGCTCATGCCTATCTCTTCCATTGTGCTTAACTGCTTCTATGGTCACATAATAAGCCAAAAAATGGGAACTAATGAAGATGAAAATACCTAAATATCAGTATCCCAATCTGGTCAACGCCTTGGCAACAAGAAAGCTGTCAGTCTCCTACAATGTATTGCCATAAGTGGCCCTGACTGCCAGCTCACGCTCAAGGAAATTTCACCTCGATGTGAAATGAGAATCCAGGAGGAGAACATGGACAAAACAACGTGGAATTGCTAACTCAATAGATGGACTATAACCACTGTTCTGATCAGCTTCCAGACTTTCCACAGCATTTCTGAATTTAACAGGAATGACAGCTTTTCCAAATACTTTTCAAAAGTTAAGCAGCTCATCTTCTTGACAGCTTCAAACTTAAGCTTTAAACTTAAACCATAAGAACTTGAAGTGAATGGCTACAATTAAGTTATGGTATAAAACTCATTTGCTCAACTATATTTTAAGAAATCTGCAAGAATATCAGAAAAGAAAGTGGTACGCACACCTAACAAGTCATCCTACCGGCATATCCAAAGTACCTGCTGCATGGGTTTCTTCTCCTGATCCAAAATTTTCTTAAGAAAGAATGACAAGCTATTATAGGCAGATGGTACAAAACAGCTAGGAAGAATGAAGACACACTTTACACTCTCTAAAATACACCTGTGTGATCCATGCTCAAGTAGAAAAGGGACAATGCATGAAAAACTGTAGTTTATTGGTTCTTTTGCAGCTATCTCATAACAATTACACACTTTTACTGCCTATTTTTCTAATTCAACACTGACATCTGTAATGATAGTAACCTAAGCTATCAGATAATCAGGATACCAAAACTGGCAGGACAGGCTCTATGAGAACAGCTGGAAAGAAGACATGACTTCATCAATATGATTTTGTACCAGAGAATTTTTTTTGGACTTAAGATTTGTTAATTTCTATATATAGACGCATATATAAAAGCAGTTTGGGAAGGTAGCTGACATCTTTTGCTCTCTTGAAGTACTAGTATTGTTTTCTGCTGATACTAGGCAGCAGCAGCAACCAGATAAACTAAGTTCTCCTTGTCACCCACAGGGGCCTGAAAATTAGGAACAAGGCTGGACAGAATTTTTTCTCCCCTTTACTAAGCCATTACTCAGAAGCAACACGGAAAGCAAAAATGAAAGCTTGTGCATGTGTGGTTCTAGTCTATCTTCACTGGTTTAAATGGGGGTTTCTACAGTTCTGCATCCTCTTCTGCTTCTCCCTCAAGTTTCTGCTGCTTCTGCTTTGCCATCAAACAGGAGCTTTCACAATTGTCTCACGAGGCAGTCAAAACTTTACCTGACAAAGAAATTACTCTTTTTCGGCTGGGTCAGGTCTCTAAAGTGGCTTACCACATGACTGCACAAGCAGTATGGCCAGCACAAGGTGAGAACGTGTGGCTAGAAGCAAGAAAAGAGGGTGTAGGCACAGCAGAGCCAAGACGTTTACTGAAGTCTGTATTGCAGAAGCAATTACTAACATCTGAAGCGTTTCTCTGTAATTACAAAAGAAAAGTGAGAAATAATGGCTCCTCAAACTTAAGAGGAAGATTTAGGAGCAGTGGTTCTCCGCTATTCCAAGCCTGGAATAATGCCTGAAGAAGTAGCCTGAACACAGCCTCTCAGTCCCTAACTGATGGTACACCATTACTTTTATCAACAACAAAAAGAAAACAAAAGCAATAGAAACAATGAAATGCAAACACAACCAAGGTTAAACACCTCATACGAGATCACGGATGATCACAGCAGAAAGCAAAGTGTACAGAAAGACCTGGAAGCTTCATCAGTTCATTCATAATCTTACAGTACATCTCGGTGACAAGTATCATTTCTGTCTGGTATCATAGAATCCTAAAATGGTTTGGGTTAGAAGGGACCTTAAAGATCGCCCAAGTTCCAACCCTCCCCCATGGGCAGAGACACCTTCCAGTAGCCCAGGCTGCTCAAAGCCCCACCCAGCCTGGGGGATTTCTGCCTTCTAATCTTGCAATTGTTTAGCTACTGGCATTTGAAGTCCCTTTTTGCCCAGAACTACCTGAGCCCTACCTGCTGCCTCAACTGTACTAGCCGAAGGCCTCTGCAGAACTTCCCACTATCCTCTTGATTACTTTGTAATATGTGACGAGCTAAAACCCCCAAAAATTAATCAAGGGATACTGAAACAGCACAAATGAGAATATAGGAACAACCATTTTCAAACATTATGTAAGTAATATTTAGGGCACCCATTGACTTAATTGTTAAAAAAAAAGAATAATAAAAAGAATTACCTTGATTTCAATGTTTCCCACTTTAGCAGTTGATCTTATAATAGGTCTTCCAACCAAAGCTGGAAAAATGTGCTCTGGAAAATTTGAGCCTGCATAGCCACATTTCACAAACTGAAAAGAAAAACAGTTTTATTAGAGCATGCATTACTTTACTAATAGAAACCTGTCTGGGGGCAAAAAAAAACAAAACCTCATGTTTAAGAGCATGTGCCCATACAGGATTTATGTTTTCACATTGCTTCTAAAGATCTACACATCTGAAATGTTTAATAGAGAATTAAAGTATCTTCCAAAATGTTTTCTAAAGCAGACTGTTGGAAACATTACTAAAATGACTAAGTACACTGAGAGGTATAAAAGAGTCTAGTGTTCAAATCTGGATTTCCTGCCACTCTATAGAAAACTCTCCAGCAAACTGAAACTTACCATTCTGTAATGGAGCACCTTATAACAGCACCCATTGAGACCCAATTAACTTGCCTTTCCAATTAGCACAAAGATCAGCGTAATAAATTACATGTTAAAAAACACAAAACCTTGTGAACTCAGGTGTTACGCTGCAATAAAACGGGTTAATCTGGGAACCAGCAGAGATGCTTCGTGCAAGTCAGAGTTTTCTCAAGAGTTCCAAAACTTTCAGGACGCATTTTAAGGAAAAAAATAAAATAATAAAAGAAAGCTTGCAGTAAACACTTCTAAAACCTACAGGACAGACATGAAGTCTCAGCTGATGGTAGCTCATACCGACCAGGATACCCTGAGAACATGCTTGCTCCTCAAATATGTACAAAATAGGTCTTACACTGCTAGGTCCAAAGATACAGTGTATATGCTACAAAAACATTACGGATTAATTAAGCATAAAAAAGCATATAGTGACTGTATGCACAGTCCCTAGGGGTAGCTCAGTTGTAAAACAAGAACTTAAGAGTGCCCCAACAAGAAGTTACAAGTTTAGCTAACTGCGATCAGCAAGTTATGCTCCTCAGCCATCCTGCTGTGATGCCTATTGCAATTCACATGGAGCAGGCTTCTCTGTTTCTGGTGCACGTTTTATTTACTGTGCTGTAACAACATGACAGAGCAAAATCCCATGCTTCTGAGCCAAACATTAAACATTTTCACCTACAAAATTACCAGAGCATCTAGGTGTAAGAGAGCATCACAGGATGGAAGGAACCCTGGGAGCTCTCTGGTCCAGTCCTGGGCTCAACCCAGGCAGCACTGAACTCAGACCACGCTGCTCAGGGCTTTGTCCAGCTGGGTCTTGGAAGCCTCCAAATTCACAGCCTCTTTGGGTCCCTGTCCCAAAGCTTAGTTATCCATTTCAGGTCGTATTAAAGCTGTCTGCTAGAATTTCCAAACGTTCGCTGCTTTCTGAAGTGAGGGCTGAAGACTGCTGCTGAAAAAATGATCGCCGCAAAGAGTACAGCTCATTACAGACAAGGGGAATTCTGTCCCTGTAGGTAACTCTAACATGAAAAGTCACTTTCTGTTGCTGCTCTGAATTATTTGTCTTACTGAAGGACAAAGGGCACCCATTTTGGAAAGACATTTATCAAGCTAGCTCTGGAAAGAGCCAAGAAACATTTTAGTTAAACTGGGGCTGCTAAGGGTGGGGAGGGAATTCTTTGCTTTTGTGCCCCTCATTTTTCACCCGCTCAGCAACTGCTCTCTGCAAGGGCAGAACTGTTTTAAATACCTAAGGAATGACACTGCATATGAAATTCAATTCACTCAGTCAACTTCAATCCACGTTCTCCAAAAAGGCAAGTACTTCTCGACTCCCTGCCTTAAGTTAAGGCCCAAAGTACCTAGGAGTTACACAGATCTTATCTGTGTATTCAGGAATGCAGCGCTGCTATGGGAAAGCAAAGAGTAGCCACAAGCATTTTTGGATCACACTACCTGAACACGCCACAAGTCTTTTCCAGAAGTTTTACACCACAGGAAACATTTGAGACATTTTGAAGGACTGAGCTGAGTGCAAATAAAGGTGTACAGTTTCTTAAAAAAAAAAAAAAGGAAACACACACACACCCCTTCCTTTCAGACTTACTGCTTTCAGTCGTGCAATTTTAGTTGCTACTACAAGGTGTAGATGTGCTTGTCACAGACTAGAACGTGGTTGTACAGCAGAACCTGGTCAAGCTCGAATGAAGTTCTACAAGACAGCCCTTATAATCCCATCTTCTAGCTTAGGGTTTCACAAATGATTCTGACTATAGCCATAACCACCTAAACCTTCATTCCCATGCAGCTGTTAACTGTTTTTCCTCCATCCCCGCAATGAACTAACTTCCCTACCAGTCATCAGCAACCGCGTTGGTGAACAGAAGTAACAGCACCAGTACCACCTAAACAAAGCTTTACAACCTCAGCCATCAGAGCACCCCTCGAGGAGCTTCAAGATGCCCACCCGCAGCTCCTGCTGGCCAAGCAAATAAACCCCAAGGTTTATAAAGCAGCTGTGATGCACAACCAAAGTGCAAGCTGATTAACCTTAGAAGCACCTCTGCTAACCACATACGACTACTCTGAGCTAGAAAGCACTGACCTACAGAAACACTGTTCCAAATTCCTACTACCCAAACGCTAATTTTAACTTCCAGCCCCTTTCTCCGTTAAGCCCTCTAGGCCTTGACACACCTTCCTGGGATGCTGCGTAATAGTAGGATATTGGCAATTAACAAATCCCATAACCAGATTTAGTCTATGCAACATAAAATGAGTAAGACTAAGCTTAGACTTTTACTAAGCCCTCCCTACCTCTTTCAGGTTGGAGCTGAGAGTCTTAAAATGACATTTTTACGAAGCCTGGTAAGCTCTGTATAGAGTTTACCAAACTGAAGGGGCAAATTTTTCTCTCTCTTCCTCCCCTTCAATTTTTCCCCCCTCCCCAGGCTCCATGAATATGCAGTGAAGATGAGAACAAGGCAGCCTTGTACGTCAGCATCCCCATCAATGAGAGCATTCTCAGGGTAGCATTCTGCCTGCCACGACACTGAGTATTCAGCTGGTTCAGTAGGTTGATGATGACGTAACATTAGATGCTATGGCTGAAGAACCAGACCTGACAAAAGTACCGAGAGATAACTGACAGGTAAAAGCATCTCAGAAACAAAACCAGACTGTTTTGGATTTTTGAAGGAGTAAGAAACGTAAGACACTTATCTCTCCCTTACAAAAGATCCTCCAAAATACTTAATTAAACATTATAAAATTGTTTGGAATATAATCACCTTCTCTCTTCTGGTGCCAGACATTAAACGCTCACTGCTCCTTCCACCCTCAGTTTGAAACCCTTCATTGAAATTTAAGTACAGCGCACTTATTCCTCTGCTACACATTATTTGCACACCCCTTGGAACAATTATCAAACTATTTCAGGACAATGCTTAGTATACACCACAGCTCTAACAATAACATCACCTCTCAATGAATTCATGCAGCATTGCAAGGAAGCCAAGAGTTCAACACCATTCATTTTTTGCAAGTGTTTGCTATACACTCAAAATGTTTTAAGAATAGCTGCTTCGTTTGCCTGTCTGCAAGACCACGTATGTAAAAGATTTTACCATATATAGTTTCTTCTCCATTGCACTGTGGTTTATACTGACTCTTTCACTTCCTACTGAGTCATCAAACTGTAAGAACTTGTACGTATAAGTATTCTTTCGAACTAAAGGAATGAGGAAGCTCACAAACATGTCACGTGACAAGCTCTAAAATGAATATTGATATTCTCGCTAGATATCTGTGCTTGACTCTTTCTATTGATGCAATTCCCAAGCAAAACCCCTAAACACTATCAGAAAAAGTTTACAGGCCACTAGGTGTCTTATCCCTTGTCCTGTAACAAAAAGAACACCCACCCCTAATGCTTTGGCACTTAAGATGCCATTGCCTGCCTCTCTCCTACACGTGTTGCAAGAACTTCCTTCTAGCCACCTCTTCCTCAAATATTTCTCGCAGAGAAACATTTAAAGTCGTATTTCAGCATAGCAAGAACTTTTCAAAGACAAGTCTACGGTAAAAATAGAACACAGAAAACTCAGGTGTAGTTTTAATGTAGTATTTTTGCCACTTAATTTTAATCACGGCATATCACAGTGTATCAGAAATCCTCTTGATACAAAGCAGCTCTTCTTTGTCACACGGAAAAATGGTCATTGCAAGAACAGTGTTTGGACAATATAGGACAAACTTCATTTTCTCAGTACAGCTGAGGTTTCATAGATTTACTGATCTGAAGAACAGAACTTTCTTCCAGCTTAATTCTCCCAATTTGACCTAAATATTTCTAGTTGACTGATTTAAGGATAATTATACCCTGATACTTTGTTCTTGCAGGCAGCTATCTCTGTGGCCAGGGTATGTCCACGTGTGTGCGGTTCTGCTTGGATGCAAAACACAACCCAAAGCAACAGAAGCTGAAGTGGCGCAGGCCCCTCCTCTTTGGCACCCCCACAGCAGCACAAAGGTATCTTACACTGTTGTAGTTATTTATATCCATCTGCCACAGTTCTGAGAGGGAAAAACCCTTATGAAGTGATGCAGAGCTGTTACACTGTATAAAGCCTGTGTTCCAAACCTACCTTGGGAAACTGTAAGAATAATTGTTTCTACCCTTGGCTCATACCTTCCTGAGACTGGCTATGGTACAGAGCTGCTGTGGCTTGCTATACCCAAAACATTTTACAGTGTGGTGCTTTACTGCTATTTAAAGGGCAATCCTAAAGGATGAAGTCCTAAAATTTTCTTTGAGTATGGGCCTCTTGGAGTCAAGCCTGACAAGAGCATTAAAACATCTTTAAAAACGAAAAAAATAAAAAATCCACCAGCTTCCACGTTCATTTGCAAAAATGCAATGTCTTATTTTTCTTTCCCTTTTCTAACTGATATTGTAAGAAGCGCCCAGAGGGCCTGGACCTCAGCCCCGTTAAGGATAATTTTTCCTAGAAGGGGAAACATGAGAAGGCATCGGAGCTGTCAAACCCTGTCAGCTGCGTGGTTCTTCTTTCCAAAGCAGTCTAACCATTTCGGATGCTAACTGCAAACCGTAAATCAGGGGGCCGAATCCTTAACAACATCATCCTTTGTCTCAACTATTCCATCCTGGGCTTTAAGTAATTTTTTTTTTCCTCCTTTATTCTAAGCGGTTGTTAAGCACGTATCCGGCCATCCCGGGGACGTTAGCGTGCCGTCGGCAATGCAACAGCCACCGCTCCTTTCCCCGGGGGGAACCTTGACCGCCGAACAAAGCTCCCGAGGGGGATCTCCACGCCCAGCACCTTATCGCCTGCCTTTAAAATGGTACCTCCCGCACTTCCTGCCGAGGCGCCCCGCAGCCTGACAAAAGGCCGGCTTCCTGCTGCCACCCACGGAGGTGATGGGGAGCGGAGAACCCCCCCCCGGGCCCTCCCGGTTAGCGGCGCCCACCCGACGGCTCTGCAGCCCCCGCAGCCCCGCGGCCCATTCATTCCCACGCCGTCCCCTCCCGAGGGCAGGCCCCGTGCTCGGCCTCCGAAGCCCCACGGGGGCCGGGCAGGCCGGGAGCGGCCACCGGGCGGACCGGCAGCGAGCGGCGCCGGCGCCCTTCTCCTTCCTCCTCCTTCCTCCTCCTTCCCTTCCCACCCGACCTCCGGCGGCTCTCCCGGTGACCGGTGCCCGCCGCCGACCACTCACCCCGGTGCCGTTGTCGCACACCACCACCTTCCTGCCCAGCGTGTCCATCCCTGCGCCGCCGCCGGCCCAACCGCCGCCCAACCGCCGCCCAACGGCCGCCCCGCTACCGGCACCGGGACCCCCCCCCCGCCGCCCCCGCCGCGCACGCCGGAAGCCGTCAGCGCCCCGCCGCCGCCCAATCACGCGCCCACGGCCCCGCCTCCCCGCGCCCCGGGAGCGCCGCCCTCGTCCCGTTGCCGTGGCGGCGGCCGCCCGGCAGGGGGAGCCGGCCCGTAATGGCGGCCGGCGCTGGCCCCGCCCTGCCTCCGCCATCCCCGCAGCGAGCCTCGGGGTTCTCCGAGTGCTTTGGGTCGTTGGAACGCGTTGCGTCCTGCCAGTGTTCTCAGATAATAACGAATAAATATCCCTGCTTTGTCTCTGATGGCCACCGAATTCCCTCTACTGCCGTTATCACCCACTAAACCACATCCCCAAGCACCACGTCCAGCCCTTCCGTAACACCCCCAGGGACAGTGACGCCATCACCTCCCTGGGCACCCCGTCCCAATGCCTGGCTGCTCTTTCTGAGGAGAAACGGCTCCTCGTTTCCAACCTAACACACAAGAAATCAGCAGCAGGCCCGCACTTGCTCTGGTGAGGTTGCACCTCGAGTGCTGTGCTCAGTTTGGGGCCTCTCACTACAAGAAGGACATCGAGGCCGTGGGCATGTCCAGAGCAGGGCTGCGAGGCTGGTGAAGGGCCTGGAGCACAAGTCCTGTGAGGAGCAGCTAAGGGAGCTGGGGTTGTTTGGTCTGGAGAAGAGGAGGCTCAGGGCAGACATCATTGCTCTCTGCAACAACCTGAAAAGACAGCGTGGGGAGCTGGGGGTCGGCCTCTTCTCGCAGATAACTAGTGATAAGACTGGAGGGAATGGCCTCAAGTTGCGCCAGGGGAGGTTCAGTTGGAAATGAGGAGACATTTCTCCTCAGAAGGAGAGGTCAGGCATTGGGACGGGTTGCCCAAGGAGGTGGTAGAGTCACCGTCCCTGGGGGTGTTCAAGGAAAGGTTGGACGTGGTGCTGAGGGACCTGGCTTAGTGGTTGACATTGATAGTAGGGGGATGGATGGAGCAGATGATCCTGAAGGTCTTTTCCAACCTTAATGATTCTGTTATCCTCTGAACAGCAGCATGCTATAATTAGACATACAGACAACAAAAGCACACACTTTTTCTGTATACTTACGCATCCAAGTCACATACAAATAATAGTTCTGATTTTTGTTATGCTTTGAAATGTAAAAAAAATGTAGAATGTGTGTCTTTTTATCATGGTTTAATTGCGGTCAGCCATTAAGAGTGATGTGAAGGCAAGGCACCGCCTCATCAGACAAGGAGGCAATCCAAATGAACATGGACTGATCCTGCACGATGCAGCTATCACGGAAGGATTTCTGGTCATTCTGGAGCCCAGCAGCTGCATCTTGGGTATGTCTCGCACGCTAGTATAGATAAGCTTAGCATTACTATTTTCCATTTTTCACTGCATGATGTTTTCATATTTTTTAGTGAAGGTTTTATGTTTGGCTGGAGTCAAATACATTAAGCAATTGCTTTAAAAGCCCGTTCTTCATCCAGAAAAAGTAGTTAATCCGTATATCTGAAGTCACTCAGCTCACTGAACCCAACAAAGAGGGCTTGGGTATGGAAGTCGCCTGTGCACAGCTGTTAGACTTGCTGTGTAGTTTTGGAAACATTGCTTAACTGGCCCAAGTCTTGGTGTCAATAAGCTGGACAAGTACCGTGCCATATTGTTCTGATGGTCATGAGTAAAGCACCTGAGCTCTGTGAACGAGAGATGTTTCAGTTTGGGTTTCAATCACTTGTTGGTCTGTCAGAATGCTTCCTCAAAGCATGCTGGAGCAACAGCAAAGCGTACTCTGCTCAGAGGTAAACTAGAGCTTAATTTGGGAGACCCGAAGAAAAAGGATGAACAAACAATGCATTTGCTAACTTGTCTGAGATCACTAGATCTGTGTAAGTATGTTTATGAGTTTAATTTCATTAATTAATATGCATCCCCCGTAACTTGTACTATGTGAGACGTTTCCTGCCAGGGATTTAGACTATTAGTTAAATAAAAGCCTGCATTACAAGGGGTTAGTTTAAGAACCACAGCCAGAAATCGCAGCACAATTAAAGTCACTCAAGAAATAGTGACATTGAAGTCTGCCAATCACTGCAAAATGCACGGTTAATTTGCTGCTTCTAGCGTAACATATAAGATTACGCATCAAAAGGATGCAAGTTCTGCACCAGACATAGGCCTGTTAAGGAGGAACTTGTGTCTTGCACAGCGTAGTCATTAACTAACACTGTTCTTGCTACCAACTCTTCCTGGCAGCTGCTGGATAGCCTTAAAAGGTTTTGGTGTTTTATTAAAGGTCATGTACAATGCAGGAGAGGAAATATAACGTGGTTTGAACGGAAATCTATTTAAAAGCTTACTGCGCCCAGTTTAGTTGAACTGAGCTGTTACTTAATGTTCAAAAGAAAAAAGAAAACACAGAGTCTGTAAGGAAAAAAGTTGCAGAGTGTGTCAGCACATAGTTAGTAGCGGGGAGAGGAGTTGTGCTGTGCTCTGTACTTGTCAGTGCCGCTTGCTGCAAGCAGGGCAAAGCAGAATGCCTTCTCCATGCCAGTGGGGCACAAGATCCATTGTCTGCATGGGTGGCACTGAGAAATACCACACCTCCCCAGAGATTCTTCATGGCGTTAGTACTTGTGAAGCGCTTGCACTGTGCTAATAGTACAAAGTGTTCGCAAATAAATCGTAGTAACGGAGATTTAATTTAACTAGATCCAAACTGTACAGGGATTGGTATTTTTTTTGTAGGCTAGTCATGCAAAGAAGTCTTCAAGGGGAAGCTTAAAAATCAGTGAATTGATGGGTTGAAATATGGAGCACTATATACATTGAATTGTCCCTTTGTGCATGTATTGCACATTTTCCATACTGTGTATATCCTAGTTAGTGAAACTTGCTTAGGAGATTGTAAAGAAGCAATGAAAAGAGAATAATATATATATATATATTTCCATTTTCAGAGTAAATTTTAAATGTATTTCATGAGTTTGTTTTCTTGCAGTAACTTGCAAAGTAACCTTTGCATAACCTTGTGTAAATGAAAAACTTCAATGAGCTAGCGTCCACTAGCTGTTCTTGTGCAGCTGTGGGGAGACCTACCCACCATTTCCTGCTGGGAGACGGTGCAGCTACTTGCTGTGACTTTTGCAGGAGAGCAAGGCTTTGTGATAAAAGATAATAAGAGTATAATGACTAAGTGGAGTGCTGAAGCTTTTGAGATAAAGTACTACATCTGTCTCTCACTGAGTTGAATGGATTTTTATGAACTTGCCAATTTAGTAATCTGTGTCTATCCGCGTGTGCAGGCATGGAGTAACTGCACAAACAGAGGCAGGAAATGCTCAGAACAGAAAGGGAAAAAGGGCGTTGGGGACACCCAGAGCTCTGCTCGGTATCGCAGGGAAGGGAGGGTCTGGGAGGAACAGAAGACACCCCCTTCATGTCTGATCAGCCTGAGAAGAGTTCATCAAACGAAGTGGCGGCCTGGAGTGTATGAAAGCAGAGGAAATGGTGTGTTTCTAGTCCCACTTTCACTTCTAACTGAGCCGGCTCAGTGTAGGTGTACAGGAGGTGCCGATGCCAGTTCTGTGCAGGCTGGGGGACCCGAGGCCCTTTCCTGTGTATTGGAGGCTGGGTCCAGTGTTGTTTTGGCAGAGCAGGGGAAAGACACTCCACCTGAGTGTTGGGATTCATCCTTTTCTCTTCATTAATCGGTTTTGTTTCCTGCTGAGGTATTTTACCGTTGCCTCAGAGTTATTTCATCGCTCTGTCAAAATTAAAAAATGAGATTCAAAGAAAGCATCTCTTAGAATTGACTAAACACTGAGTATTTATTATTTGTTGGATTTATGAACTAGCGGATACAGTAAATTAGAAATATTCAGGAAGTCAGAATGCTTCTAAATCAGTTATGGGTTAAAGGGCAGATTAGCTCGTTAGCATGAAGGCACCCTAACTTTTACCAAATCTTGAATATCTAACTCTCCTGGTTATCGAAGCCAAGCTTGCTCAGGTATCCTGGGCAGGATACATTTCCTGCTCAGCAAAGGCAGCTCGAGTGTCAGGCTGTGTAAAAGGAGAGTGCTCAGCAGCCCTGGGTCTGTGTGCGGGGCCAAAGGGCCCGGGGTTCTCCTCCCTGTGAGCAACACCCATTCTGAGTCATGCACGCTGGAAACAGTGCCATAGTTGCAGGATGTCTTCACCTCGGTCATATGATCCTGTGTAGGTAACACTGGGGTTGGGAAGTGGGGGTTTTGGACATAGAATTAAAATATGTTGAGCACAGGTTTTTATTGGTGGGGATTTTTCAATAATAGTTCTTCCCAGTATGGAGAAAACATTTTGCCTCTTTAGTATCACAGAATTACAGAATATGAACTATTATTTTTGTTGATTCATTTCCAGATAAACGTAAGAACACATTATAAAAGTCATGTTTCAGTTTATTTTTGAATTCAGTTTAATTCAAATCCGTGTGGTATTTCTAGCCTGTTTGGCATCTGCCATTCAAAATTTTTAAAAGACAACTACAGACAAAGTTATATAATTCAGATGTTGCAAATCATCATGAATTTTGATCATGATATGTGAGACGATGCCTTTTCACAAAGGTCCAGATCACTGTAAGGCGCATACTTCCATTCATTTCACTGAAAGCTGGGGGCCACAGATAGCTTTATGGCAGAGAACATCTGTGGGTTTTTTTTGATTTCTTTTTTTCAGCTATGGCTTTTTTTTTGAAGCACTTTAATTTCTCGTGGCCTAAACTGAAGCACTGAAATGTGTGGACGAGGTGTCCTGGGCATCGAACACCTCAGTCATGGCAAGCCTCTGGATGCTCTGGGCTCTGCTCTCCAGCACCCTCAATGTTCTGCAGTAGTTTTGCCATGTGCAGTGGATGCAAAGTGTTAATAAACTTGAGTTCTCCTCCGTGTCCTTGGTAATACCTTATGGACACTTTGCAGAGCATCCACATAACAAACAGTGGACATTCAGACTTTTGGGAATCTGATTTGCAAAGATTTTGAGTTCTTTTCATACCACCTGAAGCCAATGAAACCACCTTCTGCGAACTGGGTACCGGATATCAAAGTCTGGCAGGCAAAGCTGGCTTATCCAAAATTAAATGCCACCTCTGAAAATGTAATTTGAAGTGATTATCACACAGGGGATGTCCAAGACAGAGCCCAGACCAGAACCTATATCATCTGATGCGACCCCAGTGCTGACTTTTGATTACTGACTTTATCAAAAATTAATGGGGCTTTCAAAACTTATCCAAAGCATGTGCAGAGTCATGTTTTGATAAAATTTTGTGATGACGGATTTCTGATTACTTTTTTTTTTTTAAAAAAAAAAGAGGTGTAAATAGACTTAATTTAAATTAAAATTTTAATTAAATTAAAAAAAAAAAAAGAGATTTAAAATCAATTCATTCCTCACTGCTGTGGAGTTCATCCCCACAACAGTAGAGGTTACTTTTATCAAGTAACAGGTAACCTTTTTAATTGCTTTTTTACCATTTTTTCTAAATTTTTAATTCAGTTTTTAGAGAATACTTTTACACAGATATATGCTTGGTCCCATTATAAACATGCCAATGAAATGCTGCTGTTTAGAAGGAAAATATTGCCGCACGCTATTGCTTTTTAAGAGTAGCCCTCATTATGTTCTTTTTAAAAGCAATACTTAGAAAATAAAAAAGCTTCAGAGAACCTGACACCTGAGGTAGCAGTGCTTCATGGGTTTTATTTAATTAGGCTGTGTTTGCTTGCACTAATGACTTCAGGAACAAAATGAAGTCACTGGCAATCAAGCTATCCTCCATTTGTGTACATATATATGTGAAAATAAGGAAATTAAATTTGCAGTCGGAAGTTGTTGTCAGCAAACCCACTGCTGGGATTGATCTGTAGATGCTAGATTGATCTGTAATGATTATGATGTACCTAACAGTTCATGTATATATATATATATATATATATATATTTGTAGAGATGACATCCTGCAGTGTTCCACAGGTATAAGCAATTCAGGAATCAGCATGGATTTTAGGACGTATGTGTGAGTCTAGCTCCACATGAGGGTGATGGCAAGGGAAAGTAAAGGAAAGGTAGCATTGAAGTGTGTTAAATTAATCTGTTATTTCCATTAATTTCAGGAAGAACAAAAAAAAAGACATTCCATACGTACTGTGAATTAGAAATTGGGGATTTGCTGTGACTGAAGCAAGGTGAGGTATGACCAGAAATTTCAGAGCTGACTGTACCACGGAAGTAGGATGTGAGGGCAGACTGCCAGGTGCTTGGTAAATAGACCATGTGTGAGAATATTGGAGAGATTAAATCCTGATTCCTATGTCACTTGGAAGCAGCATACAAGAGGATAGGAGATGGAAACATGCTGGCTTCCTGGTCTGTGGGATGCAGGAAAGCCTACTGGGCTACTGTGCTGCAGGGTCTTTCAAGCTCCCCTTCCTCACAGTGCTTGTTCTGCTGTCCTTGGAGAGCTTTACACAGCGCTCTGAAGACCAGGCAGGTTTGACCAAACGAGAGACATTTTATAAAGAAATGCAGCCTCCTTCCAGAAGGCGTAAGAATTGCCATGCGATATTGCTATGTGGTTTGAATTGTGCTTTTCACTTGTTTTCAAAAGACTTAGCTTTTTAAACCCCTGTTGTTTTTCACAAAGACCAAACTGATTTTAAAAGTTAGGATGGATTTCTCATAAATGTTGGACATTTGCAAAGTTGAGTGATTTATATGCAGTGCAGATGCTCAGCAGATTCACTTTTTTACCAAACTCCATTTAGTGGTAAGAACTTTTTATGTGTAAGCAACCCAAGACCTGTTTCAAAAATGTTTTTTTTTTGTTTGTCTGATTGATTGATTTTTTTTTTTTGCTTGTTTGTTTTCTTCTTACTGCCACGGCACAAGAGAACTAATTTGTTCAGCGTTGAGGTGAGAACTAGCGAGTACTGCCCTTGAAATTCCTCACTGCAGGCCTCTGGAAGCTACCGTGGTTGGATGAAAGCTAAAACTTACTGAGACTGAGAATGAAAATGGGGAAATAGCTAAAATAAGTGGATGCTCCACTAGCTTAAAATAAGGAAAACCTTTCTTCTGAAAAATATCTGAAACTTTCAATGAGCAATTTTGCAGAGATTATTTGCCCTACGTTTCAAATGAAATAAGGCAAAATAGATGGGAAAGGAAAGAAAATAAACGCATTTATTTATTTTGGTAAATTTCAGGTGAAAAATAAGTGTAGCCAAAACTTTGTCTGAAAATTATTATGCTTCCTTACAAGGAGAATATCGAGGTTTCAGGCTAGAAACTAACACAGTCATGCACATTTCCTTTGATTCCAGTAGCCAGGCTCATGAAAAGAAATTCTCAGATGTGAATAAAAGACCGTGAGTTTTTAGCCTAATTGATTAGAAGCAAAAAACCATCAGACATCTGAACTGTGCAAAGCATAAGTCTGTCCTCTAATTTCTTAATTTCAAGGGGTTTCATGCCACTTGAATGTGAGGTGAGGATTAATCATTGGGAAAAAATGCAACCTTTCTGTCTTTAATCTTTCTTCCTTTAATCAGCACTTTGTAAGCACTGTAACATGTTTCAGATGTCGGTAATTCATTTTTATCTGCCAGCTGTTGAACGTGTATCATAAAATGGAGAGGCCCATCTTTTGAAACACAGCATAGTGGAACACAGCATGGCGCTGCCTGAGGAGGAAATCATCTCCTTTCTGGATTAGATCTAATATCCATGGGATGTCCGTGGAAGTGCAATGGTTGGTAAGTTATATTGCACAGCTCCTCTACTTCCTGTAGCTCATGTAAATCTTTGTGACTGATTATTTTTGAAGAAACATCATTTCTTTGTAGAATTAGCCTTACAAAGATGGGAGTTTTAGGAGAAGCTCCTTGATCAGGTTACTAATTTGCCAGTGAGTGACTAGGGATTTAAGACAGGAGGTGGCAGCCTTGAGTAGCAACTCACTGCTATCTGCTGAGTTAAGCTCAGATCTGAACTGTAATAGGAGGTAGGCACAAATAAATCGGATTCTGGATCCTTTTACTTAAACGTTGCAATGACAAGCTGCTTAGATATTGAAGACAGCAACAACTAGCTTTGTGCTTTGTGTCTGGTAATTAAAAATGTAGCCAAGTTATTATATGGCTGTCATGTTGGAGTTGTATGAGTTTTCTCAGATTTCTTTATATTTGTATCAATATCTACAGAGGGAAAGACTGTAGCACAGAGAAGCAGAATTGAATGTACCCCGTTTTCCTCTGGGTTTGTTTCTTCTTACTAGGAAAATCATGTTGCAACATGAAATACTGTATCATTTCATTTCAAAATAGGTGTATCTAACTCTGGTGCTCCTGTAGGTATCCTGGAAGTTTTGGTGTTCCTGCGTTGCTCATTGGTGGCCAGAAGCAGATAGTAAGACTTCTGTCTCTCTCATGAGCTACCACAAAGTAATGGCAAATGAGCCTGCTTTTGTTAAAAAAATGTCACTGACTGAAATTTGCTAATCCACAAGACAGTGTAAAACCTTGCAATTACCCTGTCTCAGCAGAGTGGGGAACTGGATGACATCATTGTTTTTTCCTTGTGAATGAAAAAGCTTAGCTGGAAAAAGACAGAAAAAGATCAAGTGAATCATGGTAGCTACATGCAACATCCCATTTTTAATCTTTGAATAATCTTGAAGAGGCCCATGCACTGGGATGATCAAAATGTAGCCAGGAGAGTTCTGCTACATTGCTTTTTTCCACTGGGTATTAACAGTAGGATTTTTTTACTTGTAAATTTTACTGTAAAATTTGTGCATTTCTTGATTGATTTTTTCCCCAGAGTCTCACATTTTAAAAATACGTATTTTTGACAAAATATCAGTTTATAGTTTTTTTTTCATTCTGTTGCACATGAAGTGTCTTCCTCCAGAAGCTTACATGTAGCAAAAGTTACGCTCAAAATCCTTCAAACAGGATCAGCTGCGACACTGTTCTACATAGAAGGCATACATTTGTGTAAGCCTTGATCCATGACAGAACTACAAAACTAATTTCCTAAGCTTGTTTTTTGTCACAGCCTATAGACAAAAATTCTTTTTCAAATTCTTCTTCTTATTTTTATTTTATTTCCCCTGTGGCTGGAATCCTTCAGTCAGACTGTGCACGCACAAATCCGTCCGTTCCCCACAGAGACAGCAGTCAACCTGGATGGATGTAAATGCAAGACTGGGTTTTCTGTGATACTCCGGCCCTGTTAGACGTAGCAGACATTGTCGTGAAACCCTTTGTTTAATCTTTTCATTAAACAAACATTTTGGTAATTTTGCATAAGCAGTCACCTAGCCATGGCTTGCACACAGCCTTTTAACAACTAGCAGGGTGTGGTGATTAAGTTTCCTCAGAGGCTCTTCTTCCATCTGACTACCAAACAGTAATTTATTCCTCAGTTAACGTCATTTGCTTGCTTCTTCAGCCTCCATCATCTGTAGGAGATAGATCAGTGAGGTAATAGCTGGTTTTTTAGTGCAAAAGTGAGGGGGGGGTGATTTGTTGATTTATTCCCCAAAGAAATAAGGATTATGCGGTCATACTCTGCCTGTCCCAACACTCAGCACTAATAACACGGAACCCCCTTGGCCATTTCACTTAGATATGAAAGACAGAGGACTCCAGTCTTGCAGCACATGAAATTGATAAATTTTATGAAAACAGGTAGCTGGGAGGAGGGAAGAGATCCTGCTACTAACTTCAAGGGAAAGGAAGTTTGTAGTGTGAGCTCATTTCTTACTTGCCAACTGAAAAGTTATTCAGGCTCTCCTTTGAGGAAGAGATCTCCAAGAGGTTGGTGTTCACTACTGCTCCCATTGCTCAATTCAGTATTGTACTCAATGCTTAGGAGGTATGAAATGCACACAATTTTGGAGTGTCTGTAACAGAAAATGGTATTTGTTCATTTAGAACATATATGCTCAGTTTCAGACAGTAAAAATGATTTATTTGGGGTCAAGATGAGTTCCTGTCTTTGTGTGTACATGTGCTTATTTTTTACATAAGGCCACCGAAACCAAGAAAGAGAGTGCAAAATTTGCTTCATACAGCTGAGCAGTACTGGTCTTACAGCAGTCTTAGCTGGAGGGCTGGGTCGAACTGCTGTTCTGGGTATATCTTTAAACTAAACTTTTTAAGGTTTACTCCTTCACAGTCATCTTTCCGGGACTGGAAAGTATGCCAACATTTTGCTCTATGAAAAAAAATGCAATAAACTTGAGCCTTATAATGTCTGTGGTGCAAGAGAAATATGGTTTCCTTTTTATTATTTTTTTTTAGACTGCTAAGGACTTCGTTTGTTTCTTGGTTTTCACAAGACAAAAGTAGCTGCAGCCTTGGCTAGTCTAGAACACAGGCAGACGTTTGCTCCAGATCCAGATGTGCAGAGGAAGGAGATTTTCCATCCACAGCTCTGTGGGTCCTTCTAGCTGTTTCAGACTGACCAGTCACACAGCAGGCTCTGTGAGTCCTCTCTGATTCATGTTAAGCACAGTTAGGTAGATTGTATTAAGCAGTTTAAAATCCTAGTCTGGGATACGGCAGGTAGCTTTGCGTCACCTGAATTAGCAGTACCCCCACTCTTCTCTTAGCACATTTGAAGAGTGGTGAGGAACTTCTGTGGTTGTTAAACCTATCCACTGGCATTGCAAGATGTAGAAGAAATCATCTGTACATGACCTGAAGCCCTGCTGATAATGCACAGGCACATGGCATCACGGGCATGACTTCTGCCTGCACAAAAGAGAAATTAATACCATTTGGGAGCTTCAATATCCAAACTCAATGAACAGAGAGAAAAAGACTGGCTTATATACATATATAAACCAATGTCAGTGAGCAGGATCACATTTTAAATAAGGCCACTTAAGCAAATGGTTTCTACACTGAGAAAAATCATAGGTAGATGGAAGCGGTGTATTTAAACAACTACACAATGGTTTGGGGCGCTAAGGAGATCTACCCTGAATATGGAAAGAAGTCCTCACCAAATATACACGGGAGATTTAAAGAGGAAAGGGTAGCTGGAATATAAGGGATAATCTTAGACTGTGAATGGCGCAAGCAGATATTTAGGGAACCCTAGCTCTCTGCGTGGTAGGAAAGTTTAAGAGAAATGAGCAATGAAATCAGTGAAGCCTGATTTCTGATAGATTTGGTTCCGTTACGTCTAGTCAGATGCAAGATCTGATCCATGGATTTCCCCCTGCCCAGATGGTCTTTGTGTCTGTCCTAGATGGACAGTCTTGTGTCTGATAAGAATGGGGCTTTTGCTGCATCCTTTCCCTAGGCTAGAGTTGATGTTTGGATCTCTTCTTCCTATCTGGCTGCTTATTTCTGCTAAACTTGCAACAAATTTATGTCTTGAAGTCTGTGTTACGCTTTCAAATTTATTTGAAAAGCAGGTGCTGGATTCAAATTCTATTTGAAGAGGAAGTGAAGACAGCAGAATAGGCGCTTGCACAAAATATGATGATATAAGCCTTTTTTCCTTAGGAAATTGGAACAGTTACAGAAGGCACTTCCCTTCTGACCAGCACTGGCAAGGTCACCTCACACTGAGGGGTTCTTGTTGGCATAGAGCATAGTCATGGAAGCAGCACTAAAACTTGTTTTCACTTTGTGACCCTTGAAGTTGTTTCACAGGGAGCTGGCCTACAAGTTTATAGCATTGTACTCTTGTGGTGGGTTTGTCAGAGGTTTGTTTTTTGGTTGGTTGTTTTTTTTTTTTTTAACTTGATTATTACCAGGTGAAAACATGCATAGTTTAAATTCCAGATTTTCTGTACATCCATGTATAGATTAACTTTTTGTTAGGCTGGCATTACAGATGTGATTTATTTTGCTTTACCTGTTAGTCATTCCAATATGTATTTTCTTTTCTATGAGAGAGTTGCAGGTATGTATGGGAAAACAAAATCCAGTAACAGGTGCATAAAACAAGCTACCTAAACATGCATCTAGATCAATTTTAATAGGCACATTTTGTGAACTGGAGCAATTTTCTGTAGTTCTTATCAGCATCTTTATCAGTTCTTCATTCCAGTAAGTCAAAACTCCATTGTTTTGCTAATGTTTTTGTTAACTTGAAAAGTAACCCTCCTTCGACTATTTCAGACCCCGTAGCTGAAATATGTGGCAGAGGTAGGCTATTCTTTTGTCTTAGGAAAAAAAAAAATGCTTCAATGGAACAAGAAAGGAGAAACTGTCAGAACAAAACAGCTCTGTCTCTGAAAATTTCATTTAGCTCCTGCCATGGGTTTGGATAATCTAGTTCTTATTTCCAAAAACAGTTAAGAATTTACTGTATGCAGTAATATACACTTGTATTGGAATCAGTAAAATAAAATGTAGACTTTGTGTAGATTACATCACTCTATGTAAAAGATACACATGCTTTGCACAAAGCAAACTGCTCTATCTAGATGCTTATCCAAGTACAAGTTTTCCCTCCAAATACAAAACATCTGTTGATGTCACTAGAACAGGAGACTCTCTGTAGATATTGGCAATAAAAAGACTTCTTTGCCTCTATGGAACTGTAAGATCCTCCCAGCTACTAGGGCTTGTAATAGAATAGCCATTGCAGTTAAACAAACGCTAAGATTATGCGTCCAAAAAGTGGTGATGCCTCTACAACAACAATACATAGACCAGACCTTAGTGCATGTTTGCTAGAGTGGTCTAACGGCACAGTCCTTATCCAAGGATAAATTTGTTTTTAATCTGAGAATGTTAATTTCTACTAACTGCTTTTAAATAATTTCCTACATTACTCTGAAATAGTAGATTTCCATATTCAGTTCCTGCCTTCCGATCGTTCCTTCTTCAATCCTAATAAGCAGTCAGCTTGCAAGGCCTGAGCCCTTCTATCAACAGTTGCAGTTCATAATACTGAACAATGCTGAAGCAGGTAGATTGGGATTCCCCTCTTTAAGGAACTCAGGGCATTGCAAAACCCCCAAATGACTCCTTTACAACACTCTGATACAGATGGCATGGCTGGTGTGCTCAGCTGACTCCTGTCGAGCAGTGCAGAGGTGGTTGTAAACAAGCAGTACCTTGACTGGTCAGATCTGTGCTTGCATAAGCTTAGCCAACATCTGAATTAATTCCTGGTATAAAAAGGGTAGCAGTGCTGGGTTTTTTTAGGCTCATTAGACCATTTTCCTGCATTGAATGTAAGGTTTGTCAGCAGAATGGAACTGAACCTTGGATATCATCTGGGAGTTTGTTGGGTATGTATGGTAAAAAAAGAGTTGTCTTCCAAAGAACTCATTTTAGTTAAAATTGTCAATAGCAAATCCTTAAATTTGACCCAAGAGGTGCTTAGAAGAAAGAAAGCTGTTCTCTTTCATTCCTTTACAGTGTAGGAAAAAGGCCTGGCAGGTTATTTCTTAATTGAGAGGAGGAAGTCTTGGCCTCCACTTCTGCTGCTCCAATACAAAAATATTCAGCTGATACCTATGGCTAGCTGCTACAACAAGAGATGAAAAATGTAGAATTACTGAATCTTAAAAAAATAAATTAATAATAATCCTTATTCCCAAGTATTAGTTCATTAATGAGGGTTCGTATTTTTTAAAGCAAAAGATATAAAGCATTATTCATTATTCAGAAGCTCAACTGTCATGTCACGATGTTTTAATTCCACTAGCTTATGGTTGTAGTACTCTTTCAGTAAGGACCAGAACTCCTTATATGTAAAAACAAGCTTAGGAAGAAAAGAAAATATAGTTTGAGGCCCCCATGAGATACTAGGAGAGTTAAATGCCCTCTTTCTGTTTGTAGTAACACTTCATATACTGTGTGAAGGAGAAAGAACGCACAGAAAATTTAAGTAATTACCCTATATTCAAAACGCATTCAAATTGGTGTAGGAACAAGGCTAGTAGGAAAAAATGATGCATCTTTCAGAAATACTAAAGAATATTGCCAGCTTAAAAAACAAGCGTCGTTTGAGAGTATTTCAGTGATTTCATTGGTGAATATCTAAGAAAATCTGAAAGCTCGTGAGCAGGACAATTTTTCATTCCATTTATTTTTCTTTCCTTCTCCCCATGCTTTTATTCTCCTTGAAGCTGGCAAAGCCTTGTGTGTTGGGATTTTTACTCCCTGGTCTCATGCCCTGAAATATGACCTCATCATTCCAGGCCAGTTTGTGGCAGTCATTTAGCAGTACCTCTGCAAAATACAGGGATATTGAAAAAGCTATCAAAAAGCATGTAGCTTACTTTCTAGAACCCAGGTTACAAATTTAGTGCCGATGCAAGGCACATCTGCTTTTCTCTGGTGAAAATGAGAAGGCTGAATTACTGAGACAATAAAGATGGAGTCCCATGATGGCTTTTCTTTTCCTTTTGGAGAGAGCTCAGAAGTAATTGACAAAAGAAAATGAATCACAGCCTAAATTTCAGGCATTTTGTCTCAGCAAATGGTCAATAGTCAATAAGGAGCAGAAGGCATTCGAGAGAATGATTTGTTCCATTTATCTTAGACACCCATATCAGGATGGAGGGACTTGTCCCTTAGAAGGAGGAAGGGATACTTGTCTTGTACGTGCAGCTGTCGTCGCTTAGCTTTTAAATGAGTTCTGCTCTAACTAGCCCATCTGACCTGCTTTTTAGTACTGGAAACAAATGAAAATACGATCAGTATTTGCAAATGCAAAGCTCTGCAGAAATAGAATGAATTCTTCTATATTTCACCCTACTTCACGGAGAGGAAGAGAAGATTATTATTATTTTTTTTTAATCTACCCACTAAGAACGAAGTGCTGATTTGTCTCTGTGGCTCTTGGAAACTGCCTTTGCTCTGCTATTTCCTGTTACTTTCTCAAGCTGCGTATTTCAGATGTGAATGGGGACCCACTCAAAGACTCTGGTTGTAGCAGTATGATATGATGCCTTGGCCAGATGTAGATGGGTGTTACTCGCCAGTGAAAAGGCAATGGAAAGTGAAAGCATGGCAGAAAGTTTTCTCATTTTAGTTCGGAGGATTTGATCCTCCCTGTCTATGCACTGTGGTAAACGTGCACAGCCCTCACCGATGCTGACCCTGTTTGGCATGTTCAGCAGAAGCTGCATCCTACGTCTTGTTCCCTGGTAAGACCTTCAGCACTTTGTGTAGCTGTTGCCCATTTCATCCTCAGACACACTTGTCACTGCCACACGGTGAGACAGCAAGTGCTTGCTTCTGTAGCTTTGGCAGGAGCACCGAGCAACTCCTCTCACAGCTCTTTGCTGCAGTCTGACACCGGGAAGTTGTCTGCAGGCCAGACAGTGCTGCAGGACAAGCAGGCACTTCTCAACAAAATTGCTGGCTGTGTCAACAGATGATTACATTTAAAGACTAGACATCGCCACTGTTCATTTGAATGATTGTGGTGCTTCAGTGCATGCTGGTGTTTGGTGACATATGTAATTTATAGGAGTTTGTTTGTGTGTCTTGGGAGGGGGAAATGTATCGTTGCAGAGCTCTGACACCTCCTCTGCGTTGGCGGCCTTATTTCAAATCTTTTTGCATGCCAAATGGAATAAGGTGCTTTCAGAATCTGTAAATGACCTGGCAGGAACCGAATGATGGTCCTTAAAACCATTTGTACTTTCTGTTTTGTGACCTTGAGATCAGCGATTGGGAAAGTTGTTCACATGCCATCTGCACCTGCTAGTTTTGCAATGCAGCAAGAGGTCATTTCCTTTCCAAACATGACTGGCTTCTGATACCAGTGGGAAATTGGCAGCTCTTACATGAAAGCAGTAGATTCCAGTTTCTTCTTTTGGCTTTTCACTGAGATAGGAAAGGAGTTGTTATTGTTACGGCCCCAGTGCTGTGTCAGAGCTCTTCCCCACATAACGGCTTTTTCAGTCACTCAAAAACAGTTTGTCAATAGCATATGGCATCATATCTTGCATTGTATAATATTATATTGCCCTGAGATATTTTTTTCCCAGTATCACAACCTTAATTCTAAACAGAGCTGCACAACCTGCAGCAAAAATATTTGCTTTTCATTTTGTCTCATGGCCTTTCTTTCTCATTTCTGTGAGAGAAGAGGAGACGGCAGAATAAAGTTGCTATCTAGACCTCCATGTGGTAGGGCTTAAGAAACAACATAGCAGGATCAAAGTGTGCTTTTCTCCTTATTCCTTGGCTATATCGAAAAGATGAGATAAAGGGGTGTTTGTTGTTCTTCTCATTCTCTTCTCTAGAGAGGATGGAAGCTGTTGCAACCTCTTTATAAGATGTCCTTAATATCGCTGGGTAGGGAATCACAGCACACATCGCCTCGTGTCCAGCCTGAAGCTCACCTTTGCAGAGAAATGTAACGGAGCTGTGCTGCTGGGCAGGGAGTGAAAGGAGATGGTGAAGTTTGTTCTCACTCTTAACAGCATAAAACAGCTGCATTGGCTTCACACGTGCTTCAAAGATTTGCTCTCTCTGAAAGTTAGGGCAAATTGGTGCGTACAATGAGTGTCTTTACAAATGCATGGTCTTTTTCTTCCTGCCAGCTATCAGAGATGGTGATAGGATCATGTGTTTTTGTCCACGTTTTCTTGTAGCCTTGTTAATGAAACAGGTAATCCTATTTGTCTTAAAATCAAGGCAAATATCTCTCGTGGTCTGTCCATCTGTTCCAGACACTAACAGCATGCTCATCACCATGGTATTGGAACAGTCTGGTACACAAATAGCAATCAGCAGTTATTAACATAATATTATTACTTGGTCCATAAAGCTAATATTGGCAGAGATACTAGACATCACACACTGTGAGCTAGTTTCTCAGCAGATGTACTTTGTTCTGCCAGAATATGATAATATTATGTATAAAAATCAGTAAAAGGATGCATTTTTAAAATTATTTCTTGAAAACAGCAGTATAATATAAATCAAAAGTTTCTCTTTACATCAAGTAATTAACAATCCATTGCTATGTTGTAGAACAGCGTTCTTCACAAAACAAACTTTGGTTGTTTTTTTCTTGTTGTTTTTTTACATGTATTAGCTTACATCAAACCACTGAAAGTGCCTTTCTTCTCTTCTCTGTCCCCCAGTCATTGATGCAGACGGACACGGAACCGGCTCTTTACATGCAGAAGGTCATTTATCTCAAACCTGAACTGCACAAGCTAAGGTCTATCCAGGACGAGATCTTCCTGCCAGGAGATGGTAAGTCACACTACTTCTGCACGTGCTGCAGAGCTTCGATACTTTTTGAAAGGAGTAAAACTTGCTTTCTGCTTTGCTGGCCTGTGGAAGGAACGTGGACATTTCAGATCAACTTTTTCAGGACTCATGTTCCAAGGGAAGCAGGCTGCAGTCTCCCAAAATATTCTGACCACCCTGTAAAATTTGGAGGTTCCCTACCTGTCCTAACACCCCTCCATGCATCTCATTTACAAGCACTCAAGAAGTCCAGCTTCAAGTGTCTCCTTTTCATTTGGTCCCTCTTGCGATGAAATAATGGGAAGATGTGTTTCAGAGTTGAACAGCCACACTTTTTTAATCTCTGGTATTTAAATTGCTGGTTAAAATGAGTCGATTCCTCTCAGTTGGCATATTTGTGCAGATCTGGTTCAAGGAATAGCTCATTTATACATAGATGATTTTCCTTTCCTTTCTTAATCAGAATATATTCCAGGGAGACCTATTTTGCAAACTTGTCTACTGAGACTTGTGTACAGAATCAAAATGGAGCCATTTCAGATTGCAGCTTTGCAGTTGCAGTGTTAAAAGTATGAAGCAAAAGTGAAACTAAGCCATCATATTTGCTAGTTTTCATATACAACTACTTTTCCTTGATTTAGATAGCAAATTCCTGCTATGCTAACATTTCTGTAAGCATGAAAGTGTCCAAACGTGCTGCTGTAATGAAAGGGAACATCTTTATCTGAGCTGGCTGTGATTATATCAGACACAAGCAGGTTGTGGCAGTAGTTCCTCTTTCACTGAACATGAAACTTCAGCAGTCACGATAGTGGTTCAGCCTCCATTTTCATATCAATAGCACTTTTTTTTAATGTTAACATAAAAAATTACACTTGTAAAGCAAAGTAATTAAAAATGGAAATGGAACATTAATAGTGCTGTTGCCAAGCAGGCTGTATGTGTGTGTAACCTTGCTAAAATGGTTGGGAAGACCGGGAGGAATCCTGTTATAAAAACAGAGGATCATTCCCTGCACTTCAGTTCTGCCTTCAGCACTTAGCTGTTGGCTCCACTGTGGGAAGGAGTCCAAAGTACTGGGTGACTTTCATACATGTCTAGATACAGTGCAGGGCAAAGTGCAATATTTTTATCCTGTCATTCCCTTTTATCAATCTCAGTTATTAAGCAAGTGGTGCAAATTAAGCTCAACCTTGACTTTAACATTTAATAGGTATTTCTCATTAGACAAACTACGTACATGTGTCCCACCACACTTCTTGCAGGGTCTGTGTCTCATGGATGCCTGCCCGGCTGTCCATTCAAGATAGAGTCCAGTGAATAGGAAAAGAAATATGTTTGGCATGACTGCAACGAACTTAAAAAAATAATATAAAGTTGGAACTTTCTTGGATCACTCTCTTCTGTCTTGCTATTGTAGGCCAGTATCTCGGTTCTCAGCTGTCAATTGCTTTAAAGAAATGTTATTGAGAAGAATGAATCACTTCTGTCTCGGTTTAATGCATTTATCAGGACTGAAAAAGCCATAGCTGGACTAAATGCCTTCTCTGCAGTTCACTTTCTGTAGCTCTTTTTATCATGTACAGTGACCGCCCACCAAAAGAAAATGAAGATGCATCACTTCCCTTTTTTTTTTTTTATAAACAGGATCTCTTAACAAGTTTTGTTGTATCCATGAACAGAAAGTAGTTACAAAGGTCTAGCTTTATCTGCTCCCCTGATTGCAACGTGTATTGCAATATTACCTAATGCCACCATGGAATTCTCACTTGGTCTCTTAATTTTAGATAGGCTGCATCCTCCTCAACAAGCTTTTATGTTTATGACACGAAGCATAATATGTAACCTCTAAAATAGGGTGGAACATAATTTTGCACAATTTTGAATGGCTACTCAAAGCATGAGCTAGGGGCGAATGATGGCCTCATAGTTTTGTAGAAGTTGGTGCCTCCCAGAATGGCTGCTCTGAGCTGGGGTCATTCAGTTTGGCAAGTGTTGCTCTAGTACACGGGCACACTCTAGAAAAGGTCAGGTGGAATGCTTTGAATGGAAGCTGGGGTTTCTGATAATGTAATTACATGCTGGAAACTGCAATAGTCCACTGCTCTTTCTGAACCATACTACTAGAACTAAAAGCAGCTGAAAATCATCTCAGCGGAAGCGATTACCCTTGTTCCCTCGTGTGCTGTATCTCTTCCGTGAGGATCTCCAGTGGATACCAAGCAGGGAAGCAAGCGTAGTTGTCCTGATTTTTTATTCTTCAGCTGCTATATCAGATAATTCTGCATGGCTTTCTGACCCACCCCACTTGGTGATGCTCTTGATTTAGATATGATTTTGCTTCATGTTCTGAACCATGTATTTTAGCAGATTTTGTATTTGGGCATAAAGCCATGCAATGAATATTACATGGGACAGTATTGTGTTAGATAGCAGCTGAATCTGAATAATGTCATGTATTCAAAATGTGACCTTTTTTTTTCCTACAGTACAAAAAGAATCTCATTAGTTAATGAACATAGGCTATACATGCAGTGTGTAGGGATTGATGTGCTTAACTGTGAACTACTTCATCTTTAAATATGTTTTTTTTTTTTTTTTTTTCTTAAGCTAAAAGTAAGAAATAATTTCAGTACCTGATCTTGAATAACATTCTTTCAAATTATTTTTTCAGCACAGTAGCCAGTGGAACATAAATAGTTGTTTGTTTAGTTGGTTAAATTCCTTAGCAGTGAATTTATAGCTCCTGAAACCATGTATGTGTTCTGTCTCCTTTTGTTTGCTTTTAGGGGGAAACCGAAGCTGCTTCATCAGTGAAAAGGTCTCAGGAAAAGGTCTGCATTGATGAATTAGTGCAACTACACTACCAGCCATAAACGAATACATCTTAAGAGAAAATCCAACGGTGACTTCTAGGCTGGATTGGTCATCCCTCACCCACAGTGGTAGGCAGTCTTTTTGAGATCTGGGGGAAACTTTTTGGTATAGCTGGAAAGCAGTCTTATTATTTAAGCACCTAAATACAGAATTATGTAGAATTTGGAATTTAGCATTATGTGCCTTATGAGAAAAAAAAAAAAAAAGAGAGAGAGAGAAAAAAAAAGTATAATTAGTTTCCACTGTGGATATTTTAATACTGAATTATATTTTCATTTTGGTAATGTGTCTTGTATCTCAAAGCCTTTGCTTTCTCAGTTTATTTTTTTAAAGTTTGTCGGACGTTACAAAATGTCATTTTGAATCCGGCAAAGCACCCTTCCATCATGCTGAGTGGTTCTACTGAATACCAATTGCAGAATTAGCCTGCTAGTAATTAAATGTTGCTGTCTCTTAGCTTGAAAATGAAACACCTCTATTGAATTTAATGCTTTATTTGGTTTGTGTGTCTAAATGGTATGGATAGGTGTACCAGCTCACTGTAGACACAGTTCTACCTGAAAGAAAGGAAGGAAGGAAGGAAGGAAGGAAGGAAAAGGAAAGAGGGAAGAAGAGGAGAGCATGACAGAGAAAGTGCAGTGGAAAATTTTCACACTTAGCTGAACCCTGAGTGTAATTTTCTAATTTTGCCTATGTACTATCCAGATAAAGGCTTCATGTCTATATTAATTTTCACTTACAGGTACTGTATTTGAAAATCAAATGGCTATGCACAATTTGGAAGTGATAAATTGTATAAAATAGAATGCATTACCTATTTGTTGAAGCCTACAGGTGAGGGTGTACTTATTTCAATAAAGCAGAATCTAGGTTCATTACCTTTTGTGGACTAAAGAACCTGGGAGTGCTTGCTTCCCACCTTGGCCTTACTACTGTGCTGAGCTTTACTGCTTGAATTCAATCATTAATGACTTAAGCAGAATTAAGCCTCTATTTTTTTTTTTCCAAAAAAAAGGGGAGTATTTTACAGTTCAGACAGCTCTTTGCTTCTTCAAAGACTTCATTAAACTGATCTATGCCATCCTTCTCACAGGACTCTAGTAGGGAACCCTTGGATGATACAAATGAAAAGAATTCTTAGATTCTGTTTTAGACATAATAAGGATGGTACCTAATCCTGAACTGACGACTGAAAGATTTGATATAAAGGTTAGCAATTACAAATCTGTAAGCTAGCCTCAATTAGCATTGTCTGTGCTGCTTCAGGATGAAGATGAAGGCATTTGACTGTTAACAGACACAAAGCCTGAGCTTTCTCTCTTGGGTTTTTGTTACATTTAAGGACTCATGCTGAATAACAATAACAAAAGATGAATCCCATCTGGTTTTCTGTTGATTGTTAGTTTAATTTGGGGTATGACTACTCAAAATTTAGTCTGCCAGCCAAGGAAGGTATGCAGTTATCAACATTACTGATAGGATAAACCAGTTATGTAAGCTCATTTTCAAGTCTCTCCAAATCCCATAATACATAACAAAGCAACACTCTTGAGGTGAAATGCACCTGTTTACAGAAAGGTTCAGCATGAAATAGAGGTGTCATTGAGAGCTTTGGGTAGACTAAATGACCTTGTTGACTGGTTCTTTGCCTCCAGTTCTCTCTTCCCTATTGCCATTTTTAGGCATGAAATAGAGAAGGAAACTTAAAAGGAAGTATGAAGAAGAAAAACACAGAGTTGTAGAAAAGATTTTTGTGTTTAGAAGGCTGTGGGGGCCCAGGCACCGACAAGATCAGCATGTGCTATGTTTGGGGGGTCTAGTTATTGCTGTACCTTTGAGCTGTATTTCTCAAACTGTCCAACCACTGAC
Organism: Heteronetta atricapilla; assembly: GCA_011075105.1. NCBI lineage: Eukaryota > Metazoa > Chordata > Aves > Anseriformes > Anatidae > Heteronetta > Heteronetta atricapilla. The sequence continues at coordinate 10,214,275 of CM021733.1, forward strand.
ATGGCAGGGGTACAAATTAATTCTGTATGGGAGGATTAATACTGTGGGGATAGAAAAGTGCTTGTGGGACTTGGCAGAAGTTGCTTGTCCTTTCCTCATGAAGATATGCATTTGTTCCCAGGTAGTGTGGGAGGTGGCTCCTCCTTTCTCCCTGCATCTGAAGCCACCGTGAAAACAGATGATTGCAGGAGACAATCAACTATGTCAACTATGCAACTGCAGACCCGAATGTCATTGCAGAGGTCTGAGACTCTTTCTCCCAGCACACAACAAAGCTGTGCGTGCACATGTAAGCAGCTTCACAAGGTCACTAACAAATGCCCCAAACCAAGTTAAATGGAGCTCACTTGGGGTGAGAGAACAAAATGTGAAGGGGTAAGAAAAAAGAAAAAACACGAACAGGAAATCTTTTAAAAATGAAGAGGTCAGAAGGGAAAATGATAGCATTAAAGGCTGATATTGAAGAAAAGGGGTGAGGCAGTAGAAGATGAAAGTATAGCCATGATGTGACTTGTCACTGTTCATTCGAACTGTATCCTTTTGCCCACTTCTGGGTGCCATATGCATATATAAGAAAATGTCACCCTTTTAGCCTAAAAGGACTCTCCAGAACCCCCTCCTCCAGAGCTCTCCTCCAGAACCCTGGCATCAAAACACAATAAAACAACCTCCAGTTTTAAGTCAACGATGGCTTTAAATAACATCTATGCCCAGCAGAGAGATGCCAGCCCAGCTGGATGAATATATGCCAGAACATTTAGATGATAACTGGTGTGATGAATCAAACTCTTAAGCAAACAAATACCTAGGTACGAGAGTGGAGCGACCAAATTCCAGGGTGCACTACCCTGCTATCTCCGCTGGGTTGCAAAATGCATGACTCAGAGGTAGGAGATAGCCCCTGGCAGTATCTGCAAAGAGTACTATGATCCCCACTTAAGCAAACCAGTGGGTTCTTACTTCCTGATATTTCTGCGCCCTTTTCAAGTGTGCTTTCTAGCAGTACTCTGTCCCAGTGTTTATGTGGCAGTCAACCAAAGTCTGCATCAGTACAAAAGGGTTCATTTACTAGAAGGAAATAGCTTGAGCTAGCTTGAGCTCTGTCTTCTTTCTCTCTGGTGGCACTGAAGATTATAATTAAAAAGATACCCAGGATATAACCAATGAAGTAAAATGTGCTGAACCTACCAGCAACCTTAACTGAAAGCCTGAGCTGCTTAATTTATCCTTGGAATCATTTTACCACTGAGCTTTTTTAGGTTTCTTGTGGGTGCTGTCATAACTGGCCTACGGGAACAGGGGAATTGCCACTTCTGGAAGACTTTAAGAATATTGCTATTGGGATTTAAATAGATACAACTGAAGCAGAGGAAACAACCAGATTGTGTCTTGGTGTCTCTTCCAACGTTACTTTTTCTCTGATTTTAGCAGATACGTTCAATTACTGCCCTGAGCTTGCAGTGTTCAACTGCTTCCACTAGGCTTGTGCAACAGAAGGTCTAACTACCAAAGCCCCTGCTTCCTCCATGGCACCTCATGCAATACAGAATGTGGTCTTGTCAGTTTTGCAGCACGTTGGGAAATCAAGATCTGAACTGTGTCGACACTGCCAACTAAAGTAAAAAGTAAAGAAAGATGACAGAGTTTTTCAGCTTAATCTGCTTCTCAAAATAATCTTCTACTTCAAATTTGAGTTATGGTTACCTCGAGAACTCCCATGTGCTCACCACAGCACTGAAGCAGAACTGGGCCTGGATTCTGCAGAGAAGAGCCAGAACAAGGTGCTAGATCTCCTTCCATAAGTTTCCCAACAGAGATTTACCTGGCCAGAGTTAGATGGCTGCTCTTCTTCTGCCCTTCCCATCCCACCAAATGCTCTTGACACTTCACCCTGCTTGTACCTACTTGCTGCTGCCTGCGACTGGAACCAACGTGAAACCTCAGGCTCTGGTCTCCTCACTGCAGGATGAAAAAGCACAGGCTGTATGAGGCAGAAATAAGAGGCAGAGATAGACATCAGGTGATTCCTGGTGATTTTCAAACCTGTAAATTCTATTACACCCTCTAGTTACCTGCCTCCTGTAAGAAACAATGTGTGATAGTGGACCAGCTCTTTTAAATGGTTCCAGAATACCATTTCCCTCCCCACTTCTGTTTTTCTAACATCAGACTGTACCTGAGTGTTGGCTCATTGCTTCTGTCCCTCACAGTGGCACCCAAAGGTCCATCAGCAACTTACTTCTCCCTTGCCCTTTGCTTCCTAAATCAAGAATTAATTAAGAAGAGAAGAAGGTGCCAACACCATTTTAGATGTGCTGCCAGCACATCTGAAATGGGCTGCTTGTATTGTCAGAAAAAAACATCGATAGCTGAAAAGCACTGCAGAGAGATTAAATACATGGGAGGATTGTGAGCAATACAAGAGAGACATGCTGCTATTGATAAGTCAAAAACACTGTTTGTTTGTTCCCCGGCACTCTCAGTATTAAAAGAGTCTTTTGGAATGTCTCAGCTTGCTGTTGTGTATTCCTGGTACCTGACCTTCTCAGTCTGGCTGTTGTGCATCTGTGCAGCCTGTGACCTTCCCACTGCATGGATCAGATATTGAGAAAGCGGGGGAGAAGGAAGAGCAGAGGAAGGCAGGTAGGGAAATAAACAACTCAATCATTTGTTTTGTTTTGTTGTTTGTTTGCTTGTTTTGGTTTTGCTTCGTTTCATTTTTTTTTTCTTATGCATAGTTTAGGGAAAAGGACACTGCCAGAAGCCAAATGATATCTGAATGCCACTGTACTAACATGACAGCTTTACGGGGAGGCAATACCTGAGTCAGAGGCATGATTCCCCTTACCAATGGTTCAAGAACTGTAACACAGGGCGGAGAAAAACATTTTCAGGGCAAAAACTGTTTAAAAACTGGTAGAGAGCAGGCCTGAAACCATCCCGTGCCCTATGAGCGTGTGGCATGATTATATAGCTTTAAAAAAAACATTGACCATTTAGTATGAAATAAGGGCAGAAGAGGAAGGCGGAGTGAAAAAGTAGGTCCCCACTTCCTGCAGGCTGCAGTCTGTAGGGGCAGTACCCTGACGGTCCCACCAACAGTACTGAAGTGGTTACGTGGGTTCCATACTGCAACAAAAAACCTGTGCTCAGAAATGGGTTATGCAGCTGTAGCATTCTTTCTCCATCATTTGTGCTGTTTTTCCTCATTCCCCTACCCCCCCAAACCTGCCTGTGGCCATCGCCACTTGCTCTCTCCCTCCTTCTCACCCCCTGAGCCATGCCCTGTCCCCTCCTACCCCAATTTCCCTGAGCATCCTCTGGCAGTGGCTTCCTCAGGTATCTTTTGTGGCCTCAGGAGGAGACAGATGGGAAATGGCAGGCCTCAGCTTGCCACCTGAGTAGGGACGACAGCAGGGATCAGCAGAGTTCAGCCTCAAAAACAGCAGTTAGTGGTCAGGATAGTGCCCTGGGGTGCACAGAACCAGGGAAGGCGATTGTAGTTAGTTCAAGGCAATCCGTGCTCACGGCTTTTCCTAGGCTGCTCCAGTAGAGCACTATAGCCAAAGCCAAAGGAAATTCTGCAGCTGATTTTCCTAACAGGATAAAATCAGCTGCTATTGGCACAGGCAGAATGCAGCCCTGGAGGTATATGAATAATGTTTCCCCAACTGGCATCTGAAATCGCTGCTTGTGTTATGCTCCATTTAGTGAGAGACAAGCAAGGCATCTCGGACCGTCCAGTGGTTCGCGGTGTTCAGGACAAACCATGAACACCCACTTAAGCAAGGAGGAGGAACAGGACACAACGTGATACACTGAAAGTAAAATTATCGCTCTGGTCCCAGCGGGAAACCAGGCAGGGGTCCTGAGCCTGTTCATCTGGTTAAACAGGTACACGTGCAGAAACTGTGACAGCAACAGATGACCTCAGCCTACAACATGGGCAGTGGAAGGTCATCCCTGCACCTCCCTGCAGAGCTGACCCACCTTTTGTGCTGCCCCCCAGAGCTGACACCCAGCCTGGAAGTGGCAGGTTACCATGCCTCCATGCCACTGCTTCAGTCGCACAGATAAAATATGCTCTTCTCAGACACGGAAGCTATTACTTCTCTGCGATGAAACAGCATCCCACACTCTTATTAACCTGTGCCCTACTTCAGAAGTAAATTTAATATGCAGCTTTCATAGTTAGCTAGCGCTAGCATTGGTTTGTTCCTGTATCTGCTCTGAGTTCGCTGGATCTCTACAGTGCCAAGTATGGCAGAGACCTATTTACTGTGGCCTATAATTGGCCTATACTGTGGCCTGAATTATTCTTCAGGAAAAAAAAAAAAAAGAGAAAAAACAAAAAACAAATGAACTAACAAACAAACAAAACCAAATAAACAAAACAGAATAAGACATTGGGGTGGTTGGAGCTTTTTGTTTCACTGGAGAAAAGTCAAGGCACAAATGTTATAAATGTCCCTGCAAAAATGCCTCTTGTATCAGCAGAGAGTGATGTTCTATCTGCTAAACGAAGTTTGTCATCTGGGATATTCCTACACATCTGGTCACCTTACACAGAGCATCTCAAGGACCACGCTGTATGGGAGAGAAAAGAGAGTTTCAAAGGATTCACTGGATTTCTGATGGCAAGCATCGCACATAAAAAGGGTACGGTTTCACAAATACACCAAGTAATAGGGAAAGGGAAGTAACAGTCTTCAGTGATGGCCACCACAAAAGCTGCACATACAGTAATTTATGTGGTAGATTTACACATAGATCATTACCTAACGAGCAACACAAAAAGCAAAGGACACCCATTTTTAAAGCAATGTTTAATATTTTAATTTATAGTTGGCACAGTTTGTTGATTTCTTCTAAGGAAATGAATGTAACCACTAAAAACACGAAGATACGTGGAGTGCAAGTGGCTTTTCACTGTCTTACTGTGGGGAAAATAATAGGATAAGACTATGCAATTTCAGTTCCTCTGGGGATTCAGCACTGCCCAATTGCGAGACTCCTGTTCACATCAGTTATTTTGGTAACCCCTCGTACTTGCATGGCTGGTGACTCGCAGCTTGGTGGAAGAAGTCAGTTTGCGAACAGATTAATATCTGGATTGCTGCAGTAACACTTTTCAGCTTGCCACGTGAAGATGACACAAGCAGTACACACACTTCTTTGCCTGCCTAGGATGTTTTGGTGATGTGGTAGTCTTCTCGTGGACTGTTCCTCCCATCCTTTGAGCCGGCTGGAAGATAAACTTTGGTCAATATGTTACACTATGCCCTTTGTAATGAAATAACATCAGATAATATGTGTTTAGTGGGGATTTAAATTCCTGAGCTGATTATGAGGAGCTGTTAAGACGTGTAAGGTTTAGCAGCCCTCTGTGTACGATCCTAGAACGACGTACAGTATTTCAGTGACGTGCTCCTTCTGATGGCGTTCAGAAGGGCAGGACTTGGTTAGGAATACACCTGAAAGCGTAAGCAACCGAAAATACCGGTGACACAACTTGATGGTTAGTAGGAATTTAAGTGAAAACTAGAAAACTGAGCTCCTAAATTCTGAATTCTTCAAGGTTTAGCGAGTCTTTTGCTCAGAGGTATCAGGCATATGACAGGGTCACCATCCCTTTGCTTCCCAGGAGGAAAATGAGGGGAATAGCGTTTAATGCACTCAAAGGACGATAAGGGACTGAATAAAGATTGTGAACTGCTTTAGATAAAAGATGCAACGGTTGTTGTGTGGAAAAGGACCCATCCTTGTTACTGGGGGGGGGCACAGAATCTGGTTTCATGACGTGATTTCGTGAGGTGATTTCATGAGGTGATTTTATGGGGTGATTTCAGGAGGTGATTTCGTGTTTTTTTTTTTTTTTTTTTTTTCTCGGCGTGCAGGCAGCTGGCCCCGCCGGGCCCGGCACAACCAGGCCGGCAGCGAGGCCTTTGGGGCTCTACTCCCCTCACAGCCGAGGCCGCGGCCGTATCAGGGCCTATCCGGCCTGGGAGGGCTGCGGCCCCGCCCCTCGGCTCTTAAGCCCCGCCCCCCTCCGCCCGCCCCGCGACTCGCCCGGGCTGCCACGTCTGCCCGCTGACGTCACCCCCGGCCGGCCCCTCCCCGGCCAATCCGCTGCCCCCACCGCCGCTCCGAGCCGACGGGGCCGAGGGAAGAAAGGCCGGCCGACGCGCATGCGCCGCCGCCGCCGCGGGGGCCGCCGGGAGAGCGAGTCCCGGCGAGTGGGGCGCGGCCGGCCGCGGGCGCGGGGAGGCGGGCGTGGCGCGGACTCGCTTTCCCGGCATGCCCCGCCGCCTCCCCCCGGCCATGTAAGCGCTGCTGGGCGAGCGGCCGCCCCGTTTCCTGGTCGGGCAGCGGCGGCCATTTTGGGCTGAGGAGCGAGCGCGGAGGCCGCGGAGCGGAGCGGGGCCGGGCGGTGGGGGCAGGCCGGGCCGAGCCGAGCCGAGCAGGGCGCAGGCGGCAGCCCTCGCACCCCCTGCATCCGCGGAGCGCCCGCCTGGGCGGCGGCAGGTGCCAGGCCGCCAGCGCCCTCCCCTCGCAGCGCCCTACGCCGTCCCTCGGGCCGCGGGCCCCACGGACATGTCCAGCATGAACCCCGAGTAGTGAGTGAGGGGCGGGGGGGGGGGCGAGGGGACGGGGGAGGGGGCTGGGGGGCACAGCGGAGCCGGGGGGGAGACCCCCAGGCCTCAGGGGTGGGGGGAGCCCTCGGTTCCCCCCCCCGGTGCCGCCCTTTTGGGGGGGGGGGGGGGGCACAAAGGGTGCGGGCTCCTCGCCCTGCCCCGGGGGCTCCCCCGCGGTGAGCCCTGCCTGGGGGGAGCGGCAGGGAGAGCAGCCAGGGGAAACAGCTCCTCTCGGTGGGGGCTGCGAGCCCCGGCCCGCTGGCAGGCCGGGCAGGCGGAGGTCCGCCCTGCCCCGCTCCGGCTGCGAGTCATGTGTGTGTCACATGGCGCTTGCAAAACACCCGGGGCCTCTGTGGGTTTTGCAACGCTCCGGCTTGGTCATGAAACGAATGCTCTGCGGGGCTGGCCTGGGCCGAAATTGGAGATGGCGCGGGGTTGTGTTTTTTTTCTTGGAGGGTCGCGGCTTGACTGTGGCCTCGTCCTCCAGGTGGCCCGCTTGGCAGCAGGGATGGCTGAGGGGTCTGCTCAATAGCTGTCTGGGGCCTGGCAGCAGTAAGAGCAGCAGCTTGCCCACCAGGGTGATGGGGACAACAAACCACATTTTGCTCACCTTTGTGTTTTGGGCGACTTGGGATTCCTTTAAAAATCACTTTAAAGCCAGCTGCTTTACTCTCACTACTTCAGTGCCAAAGAGCAGTTTTAGGATTCTTTCACTGCTGCTGGCTTTGCTGGCACTCCGGTTTGGGATGACAAAGCTCTCATGCCCTCCAGTGCAACTGAAGTGGTTTAGCTATTGAGCCCCGTGTGTGGTATGACATTACTGCTCCGGATCCCACCATCTCTTTGTGGGTGGCACTCAACCAACTTCTGTCTTCAGACCTTGTCTGTCCACGCAGCCGTGGCTGCTGGCGTGCACGGTCCCGGCTCTTATCCTCCCTGTGTATGGTGGTGTGGCTGCAAGCACTCTGTGCCCATTAAAATCACCTGGAGGGGGGGCAGGAATAGAAGGCAAAGTAATCATCAGCTAGCTCCGGATAGTTGGTGAAAACTGAGAGGTTCAGCCAGGAACTCAAGTTACATCTTGGCAAGATTACATAACAGGTTTGCTGGTGCGGCTTCTGGAAGTGCTAAAGCAGTAGCTGGACGTGATCCGTGGGTAAACAACAGTTTGTTGGTTGTTGCCTTGGTGGCTGTACAGGCTCTCGGGGTTCAACAGGAATTCATCTCGCAGACAGGTGGGGTTTGGTGCTGGAAAACTGCCTGGGAAGCGTTAGGCCCTTCTGGGTGTTAGCAGGTGGAAGGGGCTCTTCCCCCACAGATCTCTGGCCTTTGCTGAAGCCTCCCAGCTTTTTAGTAGCAGCTGCCTGAGAGCGTAGCTTCCTGCAGTCAGGTAACGTGCTGCTCTGAAGGTGAAAAAGCATTTTGTGGGAGCCTCATCCGTAGCGGAGTGTGGCCATTCCTGCGGGTGGGGACTGGACTCTGAAAATGAAGGGGGAAGACTAGCTTCAGGTTAATTTGGAATAGTAAGTTGTTACTGTTGGCAGGGTTTCCTCCGCAGGATGAGAGATGGGAAGGGTGCAGTGAGATTTAAGGATGTTTTGCTCTCCCTGTAATAAGAGCACTTGGATTAGTGTTAAACCAGGCGTAAGATTTGTGGGATTCTGGTGTTCCTCCTAGGCCACCTCCACCAGGTGCAGGTATCCGTTCGTCCTTTTCGTGGTACCTTGCCTGTAGTGTGTGTTCTCAGCTCCTTATCAGGGCTTCAGATGGGGCTGTAGCCCAGATCCTCTGTCCTGGGTGTGTCAGAGGCCAGTGGGTTAGCTATTTTTTTTTAAAAAAAAAAAAACTTTCCTCCTTCAGTTTTCTTATTCAGGAAGTTACAGGGTTGGAAGCTGTGTGTCAGGGTTTGATGGGGGTGTGCTTCTGAGCCCCCCTAACATTTCAGTGCTGTAGGACAGCTTGGTGGACTAACAAGAGTGCTTTTTTGTGCACGTGAAGGGGCTGAGGAGGGCTGGCTGAGCTGCTAGCGCTAGCGTTTGTGAAGCTAAATTCTCAAAACATCTGTCCAGGCGGTGCTGGGTTGTGTTCCTTCTGCGTTCCTCCCCGTTAGGGTGTTTAAATAGTCAAAATGTCAATATTGACTCTGTTGTGACTAGATCACGCTGAGGTCTTCCAGCCTTGGTGCTTCCTACCCCTTGTGCAACTGCATGCAGCAGGCTGGCTGGCGCAGATCCACCGGGGGTGAGCCCTTGCGCAGATAAGCAGGCCTGGGAGTTGATCTTGATGAATGCTCTGTAGTGTCTGGGTCTCATTCGTGATACCTTCCCTAAGGGCTGATAAGGGAACAAAGGGCTGTTGGAATAAATCTGGTTCTGGTGTTCAGAGGTGTTAGCGAGCCCCTGTGTGGGCTTCTCGAGCTTGGGTGGTGGAGGTCAGTGGGTGACAGGTGAGTGACAGCTTCTGGAAACATCTGAAATTATTTGTTCCAGCCTTTCTAAGCCATAATCTGCCATGCGGAGTGGCCTCTTGTCTTCTGGATTCTGTTTACTTGCACATGCAGTGTGTAATCAGAGTGACAGTCATGCTCCTCTTCAAAATTTCTTGGGTGGTGGAACAAAGACAGGATTTGAGGCTGCTGTGAGTGTCTGTTTACAATAAACCTGCAGCTGACATCAATGATTATAGCTGACTCCAACAGTTCCTTGTAGGAGATGGATGACTACCTCATCGTGTCTGTTTGGGATAAAGCCTTCCTGGTTCTAGGAAAGAAGCGCTTCTGCCTGCGTAAACAACGTGCTTTAGAGCCGTGCGGATCCCTTCCCCTGCACGGCTTTGGCCAGCTCTGCCCTCAGCTTGGCTTCCTGGTCTTCTGCGGAGCTTGCTGGCTGTGGCCAGGAAGGTGCCTGTGTTGGAGTGCTGCTCCCATCTCAGAAGTGGCAGGGCTCTTCTGGAGGTGCCTTTTTTTTTTTTTTTTGCAATAATTGCAGCTAACAGGGAATCCAGCAGTTCTCCTTGGCAAAAGGAAGTTAGCCTCTTCTGGTGAGAAGGGCTTGAAAGCCTCACACGTGCTGACAGCGCCTGCCTGCTGCTGCACATCCTCCAGTGAGCCGAGAAGAGGCTGAATGATCAGAGTTCACTGCGCCTCCAAGTGCTGCATGGCCTGTGCCCAGCCTGCACTACGGGGGCTTCCTGAGCTGCAGGAGCCCAGGCCCTCAGACGGGGAAGGCAAAGCTCACAGCTTCAGAGATGATTGAGGCTTTTCAGGAGCAAGCACCAGAATTAACCTGGGTGACTGGGATGCGTCACCGCAACCAAAGCTGTACACTCAAATATATTCCATCAGCAGGGTTCAGACTGGAAACGCATTTCAGCAAAACTTTGTCTCTTTTCATTTTCCTTGGATTTGAGCTGCTGTTCTGAGGTCTCAGCCATCACACCCTGTGTGACAGGTGGTTCTCGAGGCCCACATAGAGACCCCTGGTGTTTTAAAGCACCCTAAGGCAGCCGTATCTGGAACTGGGGTGCATTTTGGGGTATTATGCATGCAGTACCTTTAGTTTTTGAAAACCTAAACAGCAAGGTTGCACTTTAATTACCGTGGAGTTGATGCAGGTCTAAGTTTCAGTCTTGCTTATCTGGCAGAACTGGGTTTGTGACACAGCAGCCCGTTCTGGGGTAAGAGTGACTTGATAAAGGCTGTTTGCCTCCTGCCCCAGCCTGAGCCCTGCTGGCCCTGCGTTGGGTGAGGCAGGTGGCTGGAGCCGCTGTGCGACCCGGTGATTGTTTGCTGTCTGGAATGACAGAGCCCAAAGCCGGGACACTTTTTGATAGTAAAGATGTCAAAAGCAGCATTTAAGGCTTTTGGATTCCTGCTGCTTTACCCACAGCACTACTGCGAAGTGAAGCCGTGGCCGCTCCCGTTTGCTTCTGGCCAGGGAATGCCTGCATGTAAAATGGAGGACTTAATGGCAGGGTAGGCCGGGCTGGGAGCTGCCCGGGAGGCGGAGGGAAGCCAGAGGAGGACAAACCCTGCAGGGCTTGGGGGCTGGGGAGACCCCCATCCTCCTTGGAAGCAAGGGGGCTTGGGAGCTTGTAGCTCAAGTCTTTGCTATGCTAGGAAGGAATTACATGTTTTCCAGTGACATGCAGGTGAAAGCACAGTGGTAATATTCCCCTGTTACCATTCTTAAGGGGATTATGCCATGCTGCAGGCTCTAATACTAGGAAGGGTATTAACGCTTTCTATAAGGAATAATGTAGCATTGCTGGGAACTGAGTTTTGCAGAGAACTGGCTGACCCAAACTTGCTCGTTAGATGTGAAAGCTTTGTGTGCGATAACAGGGCCAGATGTGAGAGCTGGAGTGCCATCACCCTGTTCTCTAGCCCATGTCTGCCTTGGGGAGCTGCAGCTATTAGTGGGGGAAGGAGAGGGAGCTTGCTCCTTCCTCAGCTCCGGGCTGGGGGCGGTGGTTGGAGGCCGCCGAGGGAAGGGTCAGACAGCCCTGCTGCGCTGGGGCAGGCAGTTAGGCCTGGAGTGGTGTTGTCCTGATAAAGCACGGCGGGGTGCCCGCAGCCAGCTTGTCCGTGCGGCTGGGGCAGCTTCTGCAAGCGGAGCCACAGGAAACACGAAGCCGCTTCTGCAGGGCGCGGGGAGGAAGTGTGCAGGGCGGTGTATTGGGGCAGGGGCGGTGCTGTCCGCTCCTGGGCTGCCCTGAGCTACACCAGGGGATCCTGTGTGCTCCTGGGGAGCAAGCAGCTGTGCTGTTGGTGGGCAGCAGTGCCTTGTCTGGCTCGAAGCTGTTCGGGTAAGTGCGTTGGGATGCAACCTGACTTACCTCTGAGCTACGCGGGGTAGGAACTGTCACTGCACTGCAACCATCCTGCCTTGGTGCAGTGCTGGACTTGACAGTGGTGAGCTCTGAGCACCAGAAACTAAGTATCTTCAGCTGACTTTGATTTCTGAAGTACCTTGAGTGCTTTCACTTCAGGCTGGGGAGGGGTGAGCCTGTCTTTTTAAGATTAGCTAATTAGTTGTTACATTTCCCACTTTGACCTCTCTCCAGCCTTGAGAGAAGTGCTGTGGCAGTGGGTCTCAGCAGAACGTGTTCTCACAGCCAGTCACTGGGGCACTCGGGCTGAGGAGCGGAGCACAGCCTGGAAGCTGGCTGCCTGAGGATGGGTGCAGTGCCCTGGCTGGACTCGTGGCAGTGGGGGGGAATAGAAGGTGGGGACAGCTGACTTCAGGTTTATTTTTGTTTGGCTAGGTGGGGGTAGAAATGTGTTTCTTGTGAGCTTTGGTGGTTAAACGAGCATGGGACTTAATTCTGGGTGTTGTGGGGCTGAGGAGCTACAAGCCTGGAGCTGGTTTACCTAACACAAGGTATTGCTGTGAGTGGTGCTTGGTTTTTTTTTCTCTCTTGCTTGGTCTCTGGTATTAAACTGCCCCATTTGGCTTGTGACTAACGTACAGCTCAGTGTTTTGGTAACAGTGAAGTCTTCGTTGCTCTCTGACACGTCAGGTAGGCCAGCCATACCGTGCTTGTGCCCTCAGTATTAAATTTTAAATAATTAAATATTAATTGGGAGGGCTCAGCATTAAAACAATCTGTTACCCCTACCGATGTGACTTAGGAATTATTACACCGTACCTGACAGGAATGCGTGCTGCCATCACACCTGAGCATGGATGTATCACCTGGTAGTGTGGGCTTCATTCTTAAAAGATGAGTGGAATGTGTGGCCACTAATGTGGCTAACAGCCTAGCAGGGAAGGCAAATGCTCATTCTGCTTCAGCAGCTCATTAAGCCCAATAGCTTGTACACATGCATCGTGTGTTCTGCTGGATCCTGCTGAGAGCTAAGTCTGGGTAACTTAAACTGAGGAAGGACGTGGCTGCTTTTGGGCAGCCACAGGGGACTTGGGGATAGGCAGTGGGGTGAGGCCTCTGACTTACAGATGGTGCGAGCTGGCGTGCTGTCCACCAGATCTATTGCTGCTGTGCTCAACCAGTGAGGCTTGCACTTTACTGGGAAGTGTGGTTTTAGCTTCAGCTAGACCACAAAGGGCTGAAGTAGGATTCTTTGCCTTGCTGATAGCTACCAGTATCCCCATTGTAACTTCCTGGAACAGCACGCTTTGCAAACCCTGTGCTCAGAGCACCCACCTCACACCTCCCTTACACAGCAACTTAGGTGAACTGAGAGCACCTCACCTGGCTACAGGGGTTCAGAGCTGGAGGGTCTATTCCCTAGCAGTGAACTGTTGTGCCCGACTCGAGCAATGTACTGGCTGTCAGCAGCATTTGTCACTAAGTGCCATTTTTTTCTCCCTGCAGTGACTATTTATTCAAGCTACTTCTGATTGGAGACTCCGGTGTTGGGAAATCTTGCCTTCTACTTAGGTTTGCAGTAAGTGATCATGCTTAAACTTTATATAAAAAGCTGCTCCGGGTACTTAGCAAGGATTTCTCTCCTAGAAGAATGGCTTGAAAGGCTGATGGCTGTCAGGCCTGGTGTACCAAGGAGTAATCAAAGCCCTCCTGTCTCCTGAATGTTTCCAGCTGATGTATTCATGAGTCATATCAGAGATAATATCAAGAATGCCTGGTTAAATTTGATTCTCATTTTCCTGTTACTTGAGAACAAAACATCCTAATTTAAGTTCTACCACTGGCTGCTGTTAGAATGCTGAAGGTGGAAGAACATACTTGAGTTCTGGGGTCTCATAGTCCTTGTTCTCAAAGTTGTAATGTCTGCCAAAGACCTTAATCAGTTACTGCTTGATATGAACGTTTTCAGCTGGGTGAAGTTTGACATCTGCATTGAAAAGGCCTACCAATTGCTTAGCCGGAGGGAGAGGTAATTAAAATAATCTAGGACTAATAAGGCCTTAATGCTTCCTTTAGTGAAGGAATGTATACTGAACTTTAAAATTGCTGGTGGGCTGCTGTCTTGAACTTCATGCAAAAGGCTCCAGTGTTCCTGTCAACAGGGGAAGTTTAAAATGTGTTTGACAGCTCCTGGTGGGGAGAGCTAGAGTCCAGAGAACTCTTCATCAATGTCTAGCTTAAAATGTTGCTGTGGGAGGAGATTAGATACCAAATTTTGATACTACTGCAAGACAATGGCAGCAGTTTCAGACCAAACAGCTGCTTCAGGCACCTCTGGAAGTTCCCTGTTACTCGTGTGGAGTGGGTGACTGCTGTGTGCAAATAGCATCACACCAGTGGGAGCCCCCATGGCCACTGCGGCTCTGTAGGACAGGGCAACACCAAAACCAGTGTGAGCACCAGAAAGATGTACCCTGCCCTGCTCAGAGCTCAGGCAGTGGATTGGAAGTGACACCAAGGCTGGAGCAGTACTCCCACATCAGCCTAGCCTGTTTCCTTGCATATGTTTCACATGGAGTCAAAATTTATACAAAAACATCCAGCTGTTCTTTTGGCTAACCAGCTTATCTTTATGCTCAGTTACCTGGTGTTTCTTCAACTAAGTAGCTTTTTCCTGTAGAAATTTGACTTCCTAACTAAGCTTTTTTTACATCCAATGCTTCAGTAAGACCTTATGTCACTTAATATGTTCCCGCTGCAGGTTAAACAGCAGCAGGCTTTTCAAACACACCTTTTTGAGTACTGGAACTTAAGGAAATGAATGTCATGTCATTGTAGAAGGCTTACTGCTTTCCCGTTAGTTGCGTCTGTTCCTTCAGACAGCTGTATTATCTGAGGTGTCTTCCATTCACAGCACAAAGAAACCCCTTGCTTTTGTGAGATGCTGGTTACGTAAAGCCTTTTGTGGCATGTTTAACCTGAAGTTCTGTCCTGCTGGTACTTTGGAAGTAGCCTTCCTTCATGCCAGTAGGCTAATGAGCCCTCCAGTGTAGTAGAGGCTGACCCAAAGGTTCCTGTGTGCTGTAAGACCAGGTGGGGCCTCAGCAGGCGGGTCTGTGCAGGCTGTCAGAGCAGTGCTGTGTTTCCTGTGCTCACTCAGCCTGCGCAGCAGAGGACTCCATCACGAGTACCCAGGCTGTAACTCTAAACTGCCGTAGCAACCAGCTGTGGTGGCAGGGGATCTGAAATTCTGATGCAGAGGGCGACTGAGGCAAAGCCTCTCACTTGTTACAGGTAGCTGCCACATAACAGATGAAAAAACATCAAAGGAAAATAAAAGGCTGAGGCACTTTAATGACCTTAATGGTTATTCTAAGTAGCTCTTCAGCCTGCCAACTTGAACAAAGGCTGTCTTCTGAGCTACAACTCAGAAGGACTTAATGCTATAGCATTTTTGGAATGAGTTTTATTGACTAGCTGGGGGACACAAACCTTGCTGTGTGAGGTGCTTACAAGTTTTTGAAGAATTTCTAAAGAGTAAGAGTTCAGTGAAAAGATGTAGATTGCTGCTGGACTTTGCGATGGGTGATCAGACCATTTTTTCCTAGGAAATGAGGTACCTTTGTCTGCGTGGTGTTTGCATATTGCATAATAAAGTAGGTGACTGTGGAAGCGCAGCTGGCTTGACTTATGTTCACTCTTCTTCCTAGGATGACACGTACACAGAAAGTTACATCAGCACAATTGGTGTGGACTTCAAAATCAGAACTATAGAACTAGATGGGAAAACAATCAAACTTCAGATAGTAAGTAGTATTTCTCAACTCCTGGGCACCTTGATCTGTTCAAGCACAATTGCATTCACAATTACTGGTACTTATCTTTGTTTCTATTTTAATGATTAAAGTACGGTGTATTCCCTGCTCCACGAGGCTAGGCAGCTTTCACAGGACTTCCCATGACCTGTCCCTGAAGAAGGATGTGATCAGTGCTGCCTGCCTGAAAGGGGGAAGTGAGATGTTAATCTTTTTTCCTCTGGGAAGAAAAACCTTGAGTTTTAAAAGGCACCATGGGCAGTGAGCTGAAGGGTAGGATCCTGTGCTGGTTTGCTCTTACCAAAACCAGTATAGCTTTGCAGTAATTATTAAGGATCTGTGTAAATTCAAGAACATCAGTTGTCCAAGATGCCTGAGTTCTACAGCAGCTGTTAACAGCTGTGTGTACTACCTGGTGCTGGGAGTGTCCTCCTGTGGATCTGAAAGGAAAAACTGACAGGCGTGTTTGCCACTGGCTTGTCTGCCATAGTGCTGAGTAGCGTCTTCTGGCTGCGTTTGGCCTTCCCCCTGCAATAGGCAGGGGCAGAGACTTGGCAGTTTTCTGCTCTAATCTTGAAGTGCTCTAAAACGGTGACTTGTGTACTGAAATCTAATATCTATGCAAGGTCACACAATCCTTGTCAGCCACTGCTTCCAGCTCCAGCAGAGGCTCTCCAGACTGGAAGGCAGTGACTCAGGGATTCCGGGCTGTGCTGTGGAGCAGCCTCTAGTTCCCAGCCAGTAGCCTGGGCATGGCTGCGAGCCTGCGGACCCCCAGAGCAGCTCCCCCAGGAATCTGTCTGCGAGTCTATCTTCACTACGTGCTAGCCCTACTCCTGACACCGCTTTGGGAACAGCGGTGTTTGGGCCAGTGCTGTTCCTGCCCTGCTGGGGGGAGGTAAAGCACCAAATGCCCTTCTTCCCCTCTCCCAGCAGGAGGAAGGAACCAGGTCTGAGTTGTTGAACTTCCATCTTCCGAAGAGGATGTTGCCTGTAAACACCTCTGCAGCTCTTGTACCAAGGCTGCTGAAGGGAGTGGTGATGTCAGATAGCCTCCATCTCTCAGATCTTAGCCTGAACAGGTTTTCAAGCCCTGCCTTGCATTTGTTCTGACCACTGAACCATGGCTTCTGTTCATATATGCAGAAAGGGCTTCTGTTTGGGTCAAAATGACTTGAAATGTTTTCAGTGAGATCTCTTCAGTGCACTTTTGTAAAACCAAACAAACGAGCAGTTCTGGAGAAGCACCTACTGAAGTGTACTTCCCAGAGAAATATGTTGGTTATCTTGAATCCTGTTTGACCATCTCGGGGCACTTTCTGCAGCTGGGACTTGGGGATGCTTGCAGTGGTGGCAGGTCAGCTGAGCTGTGTTCTGCGAGCTCCTGTGCCCCCAGCACCCTGCCCTGCAGTAACTGATGCTGTTTGCTTTGCAGTGGGACACGGCGGGACAGGAGAGGTTTCGAACTATCACTTCCAGTTACTATAGAGGTGCTCATGGCATCATAGTCGTGTATGATGTTACGGATCAGGTAAGTGGTGAACTTGTGCCAGGAGGGGTTCTCCAGGTGGAATGCGCAAGGCTGCTGTGTAAATAAAATGTGGTTTGCACTATGTAGGATTTAACAACTCAGCATTTCTGATGCATACAGTGACTGTTCTCCAGCTGTGTTAAGATTCACTGAGCTGAATGGACAGCAGTCTGTGGTTTGGGGCTGACCAGAAGTACAGGGAGCTGGGAGAGAGGTGGGATACTTCTCTAAAGTAACAGGGTCTTGGGCTTAACATAGAACTTGCTGGGTAGGTGACTGTGTGAATACTTCTCAGCCTGCCTGAAGTCTGAATTACTGATACTGTTCAAAGATTTCTGGATGTACTTGAACTTTAGTCTACAATAAAATTGAAACAGAAAAACATTAGCATGTTTGCAGCATATAACTGAGGCAGTGTTTTCTGTGAAAGAATCCCTGAAGATCAGTGGTGCTGTTGTCCTGTTTGAAGGGCTCTTCGGAAGTGTAGAGTTTCCTGAACTAATAGGAAGGGAACAGTCTGCTTCTGTTGTTAACTCGAATGTCAGCTCAGTGCGGCAGTTCTGTGTTTTTTGGAGTCAAAGGTTGTTCCAGCATCTCTCTACACAGCAGTGTGGCTTGCACCTAATAGCTGGTGCTCTGTAAATGCCTGGGATTCTTCTGCTTCCAGCTGTGTGCTGTATCTTCTGCCTGCTCCAGGAAGAGGAGGAGTCCCTGCTGGTATTTGGCTATTCAGTATGGAGCAGGGAAAAATAGCAGGGAGAGCCCAGCCAGGGAGGAAGGGGCTGATTGTGCAGGGCTTGGAGCAGTGGGCTGAAGAATTGTCTAGACCCTGTGGTCACTCCCCTATCCTAAGGGAATCGGGAGTGGTGCTGTGGATAAATACAGCAGCATTGGTGTTGTGTCCCTTGTGGCTGTGAAGCACACTGAGAAGTATGTTGCTTTACATTTTTTTCCAGTTATTGCTGAACTTCCCTTGTGGTGAGGGGCCTTGCTTACAGCTCTCTTGTCTCCTAGGAGTCCTTCAATAATGTAAAACAGTGGCTGCAGGAGATAGACCGCTATGCCAGTGAAAACGTCAACAAGTTGTTGGTGGGGAACAAATGTGATCTGACCACAAAGAAAGTAGTAGACTATACAACAGCAAAGGTATGTTGGTACTGACACGGGCTGCCTTGGCTCAGTGTGAGGCTGGGTCATAAATGCAGGGGATTTCAGTGTAGGGAGGCAGCTCGGTACACAGGTGTCAGTGTGCCACAAATGCAGGCAGCTCAGTGACCTGCTAAAATACTTTGCTACAAGGCAAACTGGGGTTCGGGTGGGGGCCTGGGGACTTGGGGTGTATGCGGAGGGGCACCAGGAAACCCGGTGAGCTGTGAGTTGGCGTGTGAGCTTACTGTTTGCTGTTTCTCAATTCACAGGAATTTGCAGATTCTCTTGGAATTCCCTTTTTGGAAACCAGTGCAAAGAACGCCACAAATGTAGAACAGTCTTTCATGACCATGGCTGCTGAGATTAAAAAACGAATGGGTCCTGGAGCAACAGCTGGTGGTGCGGAGAAGTCCAATGTTAAAATTCAGAGCACTCCAGTCAAGCAGTCTAGTGGAGGTTGCTGCTAAAACTTGCCTCCCCCCTTTTGTCTCACAACAATGAATTTGCAATCTGAACCCAAGTGAAAAAAAATTGCCTGAATTGTACTGTATGTAGCTGCACTACAACAGATTCTTACCGTCTCCACAAAGGTCAGAGATTGTAAATGGTCAATACTGACTTTTTTTATTCCCTTGACTCAAGACAGCTAACTTCATTTTCAGAACTGTTTTAAACCTTTGTGTGCTGGTTTATAAACGTGTAATCCTTGTTGCTTTTCCTGATACCAGACTGTTTCCTGTGGTTGGTTAGGATGTATTTTTGTTTTGATGTTTCTATTGGCATGTTTAGATGTCAGGTTTAGTCTTCTGAAGATGAAGTTTAGCCATTTTGTATCAAACAGCACAACAGTGTCTGTCAGTTTCCATGCATAAAATTTAGTAAGATATATGTAAGATCTGATTTGCTAGTTCCTTCTTGTAGAATTATAAATGGAAAGATCACACTATCTCTGATTAATAGTTTCTTCATACTCTGCATATAATTTGTGGCTGCAGAATATTGTAATTTGTTGCACAATATGTAACAAAACTGAAGAAATGTTTAATAAATATTGTACTTATTGGAAGTAATATCAAACTGTATGGTGATAAATAGTGTCTTAATTTGTATTGGCTAAGGGGGAAATCAGGCTTGCATTGTGCACAAAACATATCTTTGTGCAGCCATGGCTCTCAGACCTTGTAGTAGACCAGAGACCTTCCCTGTAACAAAACTAGTGACTATGGCCCAAAAGCTGGAGGTGTCGTGGTGCTTAAGGCACGTGCGCTGTACCAGGAACACCTAGCCAATGTCCATGGAGGCATAATGCACTCTGAATGTACTACAGTTCCCTAACTTAGTCTTGGAACTTAATTTATTTCTCAAGGACTTGACTTAGGGAATACCTGCCTGCTTCGTGTAGCAGGGGAGAGAAAGGTATTTCCCTAACGTGAGTACTTCAGCGTAACCTTGAGGTGGTAAAACTTTGTACCAGTATATTATGTCTTTTCTATATACTGTTAATTCCATCCTCTTTTAATTAGTACTCTTCTTAATGCAACAGCTTAGTTTCTATTTGGTTATGCATAGAGGCACCAGAAGGATGAAACGGGGACGGTGAGGTCCCCCACCAGACTGTTGCTCGCGTAGGCGCTCTTTCAAACAATTTGGAACTAACCAGCAGCCAAGAGGTTTTGGGCAGTGTGTGATTCTTTGTACAGAGCTAATCAAATCATTAGTGCCTGATGTCTAGCTAAAAGCCACAGGAAAGCTAGCCTATAACACTTCCTATACATGTAAAATTGTTCAGCTTTATCTAAACTCAACTGTTCAGCCTATTCTGTAAATAGTCTCATGTTTGAAAGACCATGTAACATTCCCCAGTAGTAAATACACCCTGTGATAGTAAGAAATATAGCCTAGGTATGTTGTGAGGTATAAACTAAAACTGGTGCAAATATCCTCTGATTTTTTTTTGGGGGGGGAACTTTGGCTAACAGCTTTCTTCAACATAGTTGCATCAATCAACAGGCAATTGTAATACATAAAGTATTGTCATGGTTAAGTTGAACTCTTCCACGTGAGACCTTCACAAAATAAAGTGATGTGCTTTCTATTAGAGATGTGCTTGTTGGTATAATTCATTATAATGTGACTCGCTCCTCCTGGAGAGCAGGAGCGGTAGGAGTAGTGAGTGCTGCTAAGATCAGGAAGTGAACCAGAAGGAGGTGTACTGAGGGTAAGACAGCTTCCCTCCCGAGAACTGCACAAATGAACTTAAATGTCAAGATGCCTGCTACATACTATCCAAAACAATGTTAATATATACAGTAATAAAAGCATTGCAAAACCAACTTGGGCTACACCAGTTGTTGGGTGGTTATTTTTTTTTTCCTAAGTTATGGCTTGACAGGGTGGCACTGTTAAATGCTGCAGCTGGCTGTCAGGTTGGAGTGCACAGCAGGTTTAAAGAAATCCTGGCTGAAGGGGGTCTCACCTGTGAGCTGACTTACTCAATCGCTTCAGCAGCATGGGCCAGGCCTACAGCTGGCACCTGAAGACAAACACACAGCAGTAGCATTTCCTTTCATCAAAGCTGGGGTGATGTTGGCTGGGTAATTCCTGGCTGGTCCTGCTGCAGTAAGACTCTGGGAGTGGCAACAGGCAGGGGAGCCTGTGGTGGCGAGGCCAGAGTGAGAGCAGTCTCACTGCAGCGCTGGTGTGGTGCACACAGAGCTGGGAATGGGCACCTGCAACCTCGTGATTTAAAAACCTGCCCTTGAAGCTGAGGAGGGGGGACATGGGAAGGTATCAGAGAACAAAACCACCACCCCAAGCCCCTCAACTAAAACAGTGAAGAGCTCTAAATAATGTCACTGCGCTGTTCACCTTCTACTTGCGTGGTGCACAAACATCTGCTCTGTTCATAAGAATGGGAGGAAACGATGCGTTCTGGAGGAGAACACACTGCTAACCATTTAGTTTAAAGGTTAATTAAAACCACGTATCAACAGTCTGAAACTGGCTGTAACCTTTTGTTTTGGCCACTTACCTTGTTAATTCAGGCATGCCCTTTTTAATCGCACGAAGGGTTTGGGAGCCCTGTCCGATGGCTTCGTTAGCACCGATCGCAATGCGAGCTGTAAGGGAATGGCTTCATCCTCCTCACCCAGGGAAACCAGCACTGTGCTTGCAGGACTACTGCAATGGGCAGCAGCAGTTCACACACCACTCACCTGAGCGTACGCACCTGCTTGTTACTTTATCAGGAGCCACCCAGAGCACTGGCTCTTTGTGTTTCTGCCTAACACAACAACATCAAATAGGCGCTGCCACAGCCGCACTGGATTATAAGAGTTCTGTTTGCTCCCAAGAACCAGAAAGAGCTGCTAGCTCTTGGCTTCCAACAGCTATTTTTGAAAGGTATAAACACAAAATGAGAACGCTTCTATTAAAATCACACAGCTTTACTTAGGAGTTGCACTGCACACTATGGATTACTCAGATTAAAAAAGTGTGTGCCTGACATTTTGCTAATGCATGGAACAGGCCACTTCAGTAAAAGGGAACGCTACATAAAAAAAAGAAAAGAACCAGCCCTACATTCCTCCTCACAACCCCCCACCCCCAACTTAGTCAGCAATGTTAAACAGAAATACAAGTAGCCAAGGAACTGCACAGCTTGCCTGTCTCAAGCCACAGTAAAAAACAAGTTGAGATCAGCCTGCGCTGGCTAACTCCAGACACGGTGATTCAACGCGATTTGGCATCTCTGCAGGAGTCGGACGTAGCACTTTGTTGTGTGCTGCGGTTCTGCTCAGCTGTCCTGAGAGCAGCCAACAAAGCCCAGGTCTGATGGGGGCAGCACCTGAAACAAAGCAGAAAGTTTGTCCCTGTGCAGTGGCGGCAATCCCAAAACAAAACCAATGAACCCACACTATACCTCAGCCACCTCCACCCATCCTCTGCAGTGTGTAGGCTACAGCTACATTCATTGGTCATTTTTTTTTTTTTTTAAAACAAAAAAGCTATGTAATATGTTGTTACTCTTCTAAAGCTCTGGAAATACCTTTCCCTTTGCAAGTTGAAATTTTAAAGTGAGCCAGGGAGAAGTTTAAATTCTTGAGCTATCTGGGTTCCGGGGGAGGAGGGAGGTTATCTTCCAGCTCCTGAATTCCTACCTCTGGGTGTGCAGGAGCTGCACGAGCCTTCCTGCGGCTCTGCGCCGGGCTCCTTGCTAGCACCAGCAGTCGTTTCATGAGGACACAGTTTTATAGCAATCACCACTCAATACAAACGACCCCTCACCCCTTACTCTCACACTCCTGTCATTCCCTCCTGCAATGCTCTTCTCTCTGCCATTTTAATTGAAGGGAGATGTTCAAGGAACAAGTTTTCTAGCCCATATTTTACACCTGCATTGCTTCGATTCCCTTTCCCACCATTAAATGAGGAATGCAATTTTTCTGCGAGGAAACAGAAAAAAGCCATCTCAGTCTTCCCTGCTGCTCAGTGATTTTGGTAAAGCAGCTGCCTGTGGCTGTGCTGCTGCAATCCCATCCCCTGCACCCTGCGTTTAGTGCCTGCCTGCTCAGTGCATCCCTCTGACACGCTGGCAGCGCTCTCATCACACTCGTCTCAGCAGGGGGTTCACCAGCGCACTGCGCTGTCCCTGACACATTTGAAGACCAAGGGCATCCACTTCGAGATCACCCTCAGTTTTCTCCCCTTCCAGGCCTTGCAAACATCAGATTTAAAAAAAAAAAAAGCCTGATTTACAGAGCGTGCTAATTTAAGTGCTTCTCTTCCTACGCTTCCCTCTCTCCCACCTCCAGGGAAGGGCCGGTTCGCTCCCCGCTTACCCACTGAGCTGCTGCCTGCCGCCTGCTGTCATCCTGCTCCCTGTCCTGCCCCTGCACGGGATCCACCGCAGCCAGAACCGACTTGTACAAGCGCTCCGCCTGGCTCTCCAGCTCTTCTGACTGCTTCGCGATCAAGCCCAGCGTTTCTTTTAAAGCTGGAATACAGAAAGGATGGAAGAGGTGGTATTACCATGACAATTCGGGCTGGGAGAACAAAGAAAAGGGTTCCGCTTGCCCCAGACAGGCCTTTGAAGGAAGCAGCCTGTCAGACGTCACTAAGCTGACTGTCTGCCCCTTCCAAACCATGTAGCAATGTGCCGGGGCAGTGGGAAGTGACCCGGGAGGCTCCAGCTTAAGGCTGATTACAAAAACAGGGGCTCCCGAAGCTGTGCTCAAACAGACGTGGGAAACCTCTTTTAGGACCACGTAAAAAAAATAATAATCCATCTGGATGCAAACCCAGACCACTAGAAGCCCTTTAGCCACTGCAGACACGGTTTTGGGGACGCCAAAACCCACAGGGAGCCACATGCAGCCACACACCGTTTGTGGGCTCCTTTCACCTTGCAGTGTCCCTGCCACCCCGAGCAGCCTGTGCGGCCTTTCCTTCAGAAATACTGAGGGGCCCAAATTGCTGCTACCACTTCTGGGACTCACCTAGTGCAAGCAGGGCATAAAGATCACCTTCTGTGCTGGATGAAAGAATTTTCTCCCAGCTGCTGGCCAGGCAGTGGTTAAGATAAAGCCTAGGGCGGCGCCCACAGGAGGCAGAAACACATCCATCACCCATGGGAGCAGCAAGCACCCGTGATGGATGGGGCAGCATGAAGCAAGGTCAAGGCACAGGGCAGCAGCAGCACCTCCAGGCTACAACGGAGGTGTATTTTGGGGCCTGGTGCCAATGCCAGCACCGCCAGATGTGCCCGCGAGCAGCCAGGTGGAAGTGCCCATTCCCCCATTCCCCCCCCAGAGCCCCCTCTCACCTGGCGAGTTCGACGCCATGCACTCGAGGAGAGCTTCTCCCCGCTGCAGCACGCTCTCCGTCAGGCTCCGGTGGTCAGCCACATCCTTCCTGAACTCCTAGGAGGAGAGGAGCTCTGCTTACAAGTGTTTGGGACAGCACACGCCTGGAAGAGAGCCGCCTGCGGTGCCCGGCCCGCGCTGCACAGCCGCGTGCTGCCTGGGGAGTGCATTTCCCCAGGCAGGTCCCAGATTTGGCTCTGCACACCTCAGCTCAGGAAGCCCCGAGAGGGCGCGGGGCACCCAGCCTGCGCTGCCAGTGCCAGACACCCGCTTCAGGTACTTATCTACCGTATGCAGAGACGCGTCCCTGCCTCGCTGCTGCTGCACGGGCCCACTCGAGGCCGAAGCGAAGCGTTCCTGCCCGCAGCGCTGCGGGTGGGAGGAAGAAAAGCCGAGGGTGAGACCCACCAGGTAACGGCGCAGCGCTGCCTTCACGCTCGCAGCGTCCGGCGTCGGCGGTATCCAGCTGTCCGTGAGGTCTGCTACGTCGTACAGCCAGCAAATGAGCTCTTCCAGCTGGCAGCAAAACATCTACTTAACAGACCACAACGAAAGGCGTTACTTAGCTGTTTCTCTAACAGAGAGCAGGCAGCAGCAGGGGTACACGACGGAGCAGCCCTTCGGAGAGCACCTGCTCCCTGCTGCTCCCCTTTTGCAGAGCCAGGGGCGTCCGCCATCCCTCCCTGCACACAAACATCCCTAGGCTCAGGTCAACAGGAAAAAAAGGGAAGAAAAAAAAAAAGGCACGAAGCAAATTAAGCCCCTAATACTGCATGGAAAGAAGTAAGCGTTGCCATGAAATGGCTGCTACGGAGAGGTGTCAAACGCCGGCGGCACCCAGGCTGGAGGATGGGCTTTGCCTCCACCACCTCCCTGCCAAAGAAACGCCCTCCTCCTCGTGGCAAACCAGACCCACCGAGTTAATTTGCAGTTTCTTCTCCCCAAGGGTTTGTCTCGTTCAATTACGTGCTTTCATTTATTTTTAAAGCGTCTCGGGAAGGGATTGTTTTTGTAAGATGCTGTGTAACACCCTGGGGCCTCTGCTCCCGCTGAAAGCAGCCTCCAGCCCCGCTTCTGCTCCTCGGGAGCTGGGTTTGTTAGAAAGCCGAGCTGCCTCTCCCTGGCTCTGTGGCACGATATAACCTGTGAGCTTCCAGACAAACCCTGCCTGGCCTTATTGTATCCACAGGCAAGGCCCTGTCTGGGGAAGGCGAGCCGGGGCTGAGCTGCAGGGATGGCCACGCCACATCAAAAACCCCGGAGCGATGGAGCCGGCAGCAAACACGGGTTTCGTGCTGGCCAGGCTCAGCCTGCCCCCGGCTCTTGCTTGTTGCAGCTTTGCTGCAGGAAGGAAGGGCCTGGGAAGACAAATCACCACGTTTCCGTCAAGCCCAGCCCCATGACGCTGAGCCGGGAGAGGCCAGCCTGGGAAGTAAGGCCCTAAAACGGAAAGAATTTGTTTCTGCTGCTGCACCCGCCGCTACGGAGCGTTACAGGGGAAGGTCCAGGGCAGGCACACACCTCTGCTCTGCAGCGTGGCTGCACCCTGAAATTCAAGCCCTCCCCAAAAGCTGTGGCTACCTTTAGGTGGACTCAGACCACCAGCGGGGATAGCCCAGGCACCAGAAACACTGTGAGGCTGCAAAACCCTTCGCTGCCAGAGAGGTTCTTGCTCCATCAGAGGAAATTATCTGCTCCAGCGAGCCGCCCTGCATAAATTACTGCCAGCTGCCAGGGACCAAACATCATGCAGAAGGCACTGGGAGGCCAGGAACTAAATATAGGCACACTGCACACGAGATCTTCCCAGAATACGCTTCAGTTTCTGGTCTTGGCTTACCTTAATGCACTGGGCGAGGGACTCGCCCTGCTGGCCCTTCTCTTTAGGATGCCCCTTGGCACCCAGCTCACTGGGGCACGTCCCATCCAACACGCCCCTGGTGCCTGCATGCAGGTGAAGCCTGCTCAGAGGATCCCTATCGACCCGGCTCCACGATCCAGTGCTTTCCCAGCCGGGCTTTTGGGAGCTGTAGGGATGACACAGCCCAAGGAAACCTTCGGTGCGCTCCCTTTGGTCTCCGCTGCCCACTGCTCTGGAAGGAGAGCGCTCGGACTGGCTGTCGCTGTAAGGTGGAGGGGTCTGGTGGCCTTGCCTGGATGTCCTTTTAGTTAAGGACAGATCGGACAAGATCTGTGACAACCTTTCCAGCTCCCTGAGCCGAGGAGGCAGGGAAAGGAATTCTTCATCACCATCCCACTCTTTCCTCAGCGGGAGCACCTGTGTCGTAGGTATAAACCTGCTAGTGCTTCTTGCCTGTCCTTTGTGACTTGAAGAGGGGCTCCCTTTCAAATGGCACCAGCTGCTCCCATCCACGTCAGGGCGATCGAATGAACTCAGCCCCGCTAACTCCGTCCTTAAATCCTTAGGAAAACCTCTGGAAGGACACGCTGTGCCGCTAGAGGAAGCACGCTTTGCAGCAGCTGAAGGTTCACAGTACGAGATAGCCCTCACACAGCCTGGTTTTCCAGACACCGGGGTCGAGTGCCTCCTCGCAGAGGCCCCAAACCCCCGATGCGGATTTTCTCTGCTTCCCTGAGCCTGCCAACCTTGACCATAGACGCTGGCGGACGTCAGAGTGCCCTCGGGAGAAAGGGAAAAGCTGTCCAAGTCTATTCCTGAATCGTGGAAGAAAGGCTCGGGCGCCTTTCCAAGCTTGTACCTCGGCCTGAGCGGGTAGGCGTAATCCAGCAAGTCCTCGTACTCCTTGTTGGGGTTCCAGTGGGGAGACTGACGGTCCGGGGAAGGGGGTAAGGAGTCCGGAATGGCGCACGCCCAGTAATCAGCCTGGTAGGAGGACATCTTCCTCACACGCCCCACAGGTACACGGTCACCCAGCAGGGGACCGAGGGGCTCGCGTGCCCGCGGTGCCTTCCCTTCCATCACGGCCGGCCGGCGCCGCAGGTCCCAGGTGGCGGTGGTGGCTGCGGGAGGCATGCCCAAACCAGCTGGCGAGCCCGGGGATTGCTTCACCTCCTGCTGCTCGGAGGCGCCGTTCTCTTCTAAAGAGAGCGTGGAGAAGCTCGATCTGGAGCGGCTCCGCGAGGGGCTGAGGGGGGTCGGCTGAGGCAAGGACTCCAGGGTGGAGGAGAAGGGGGACGGGGGTCTTTGGCTGCACTGGCTGGTAGAGATGTCGTGGGAGACGTCCGCAATGCTGCTCTCCTCTGCCGAGCTCTGCGTGTTGGGAGCGCTGGACGCGGGCTCCGAGCAGCCCATCGTTTTTGTCTGCTTGGACATCGGTGGATGAGGGACCCAGGGAGGGGAGAAAAGAGAGAGAGAGGCATAAAAGGAAGGTAATTCACACGCTTGCTTGGTTTACAACCTCTGCTGTGTTACATGCCTCCTACACCGCCGGGAAATCCCGGTAGAAAGAACCGGGAGAAACATTTCTGACACTTAGGGAATGGTGAATAATACTCGCTTTCTGTGCCCGGACAAAAAGCCCCTTCATGCAGCCAGGCTACAGAGATAAAAGCCCAGCCCGGGATCTGCCCGAAGAGGAGGCTCGAACGCCAGCCCTGCTCCTTCTGTGGGACTGCACGCAGCTCCGCCGGGCCTGCACGGGAGTTGTTTTTAGGGAAAGGCATCTCGAGGACTTGGAAGGCTGCGTGAGTCATTTGGCAGCCACGGACACTGTTACTTAAGGAGCTCCATCTTGAGCAGCTTCCAGCTCCACGGCGGCAAGGCAGGAACCAAGGCAACGGCTTGGGTTAGGGTGCCCGGCCCCTTCCCCGCCGCGGGAGAAGGGAAGCCCCCAGCAGCTGCCTGCTGCCGACACCCCCAGCTCGCATTTTTAAGCGCTGACGTTTTTAGCTGCTTAAAACCGAAGGGCTTCTCCTTCCTGCTCGGGGTGAGGGTGTTTCTGCCTTATCTCAGCGCGGTTTCAAGCACGCAGCAGCTGGCAGGGCAGCAAACGCGGTGTCAGGGGACGCGTACTTCCCTTCTGCGCCACAGAAGGATTTTGTTTGATGTCGGACAAGGCCCTTCACCTCCGGGCCTCTCCTTCCACTTGCAAGGAAAGCTCCTTCCCTCTTTCACAGGGCCCAGACAAACAGATCCCCACCCTGCCTGGGCCCGACACGGCAGCAGGCGGTCCAGCCCTCTTACCTGCTGCTCCTCCGAGGAGAAGAAACAGTGGCTGAGGTGAGGGTGGGAGTCACCGCCACGAGCAGCTCTGGAAACGGGCGCTGAAGGGACCCTGGGAAATGCGGACGTGGGGGCTGAGGATGCTTCTCTGCAGCAGCTCGAGCCTCTCTGGGTGAGACCAGCAACCAAGCAACCGCGTCCGCTCCTTGCCAGGCTCTCCAAGGCCAGGGAGGGTTTGGCTTCCTCTGCCTCTAAGAGCCAGTGCATGCTGTCAGCCAGCTCCGGGCAGCCGGTCGGGATGTCCGTGTAGTCCCACCTTCCATAGCACTTGGCCTTCTGGCTCAGCGAGGCTTCAGAGAGGGATTTTCCCACATCCAAGGCCATCGGCACAGAACTGCTGAGAGGTGCTGCTGCAGCCTGGGCTCTCTGAAACACACAACACACGGCAGCACCTCGTCACCTCCCCTCATCTCCACGCACAGCGAAGAAGCTGGATACATTTAATAGCAAAGATCACAAGCACGTTCTGGAGCAAGCCCCCAAAATCATAAAAATCACATCTTGGTACATCAAGCGAACACAGGGAAGAGCCAACCGGCCTTCCAGTCCGACCAGTGTTTCCTGGTTTCCGTGACAAGGCGTGCAGGCACAAACTAATTAAAGCTCTTACGGCCGGGAACAAACCTGTGCTTTACACCTCGCTGCCACGGCGCAGCTCTGGCCTCAATGAACAGCCAGTCTCACCAACTGGGCCCAGATGAGACATCCTTAATTAGAGCCTAACGCGTGTATTGACCTGGCTGAGCCCTGAAGGGTGCCGAGGTGGAAAGTTGAGGTTTTTTTAAAAAGATAAATACAAAAAACTTGAAATGGAAGCCAGTCAGAACTATATCAAAAAAGTTAGAGGGGGAGGTAGGAGGCCACAAAACCCAAATCTTGGCACTTTGCTGTGCAACTTCTACCCCAACTCCCAAGTGTTGGTGAAATCAACTTCTTGTGAAGGTAATTAGCGGAAACACTCGCTCAGCTGATGACACATTTGCAAGCAGGCTGTAGAGCCGAGCCCACTGCATCTCACCGCAGAGCCATCAGGCATTTATTTCTCCTCAAGCCTGAGCCCCGGAGCCCTGTAAACATGCACTCACCGAACTCTCAGCTTCATGAAGCCCCCAGTTGAACAAACACATCAGGAGGGGGGAAAAAATATTTAAAACCACCACGATCCTCTCAGTCCCATTCTGGCAGCTTTTGAGGGCTGGATTTCTGTACTAAGGACACCTGAAACACTGCCTGCTTCCTTCTCACCTTGATGCGTGGGGAATGAAGAAGCAGCTGGAAGCAAATTTAAAACCAAAAGCCAGCAACAACGGTGATAGCTCAGTCTCACCTCCTCCCAACCAAAACATTTCGGATGCCAACGCAACCTGTGCTACCTCATGCCTGCCTTTAAGCCCTAGATTTGAATGAGAAGTTGGTAAAACGCAGTCAATTTCTGCCTCTTCTCAAGGGCTCATTGAGCACAGAAGCTACATTCACCAGCCTGCTGGCTCGTCCCTTTGTTCAGAGCACCCACAGCAGCCTGGATTCCTGTTCCAGGCCGCTGCAGGTCAGCGGGGCTCCTTCCCCTCTGGTTTCGGCCTCTGATTCACACACACACACACAGGCCAGAGCACGCCTGTGCCTGGCCACACGCCTGTCAGCCCCGACAGGTCTGACAAAAGCCATCTCAGGTGACTGGCTTTCAGACCACTCCTAATTTCCACCTGCACAGCGACTGCTTGGGAAGCCAAGGAGAGCGCCTACTGCTGCCTCTGCAGGCCAAGCGACCCGAGGCAACGCGTCGCAGCCTCTCGAGGACCCCGTGGTCGGGGCACACAGAGCTGCCCTTGTATTGGGTTTGTTTGCTTTAGCGGGTGCTGCCGGCGCTTGGGCAAAGTCCTGAGTGGGTGCTAGGGAGGTGGGATGGGCACCCAGCTCCTGCCGGCGATGGATTTGGGCTCTGCAGGCGCTCCGGGCACAGGGATGCTCCACCGGCACCCTCTCGCTGCCCTTGCTGGACCTCCGGTGAGGAGCTGCAACAGGGCAGAAGAGCTGGGTTTTAACAACGCACACCGAGCACTGCTAGGGAACAAAGAATCAGCAAAAAGCCAGGTTAAAAAAAGTGTACGAAAAATGAGCTCGTTACAGCACACAGCCCACCACCGTGACTGAAACTTGTGCTGTTTGCACACCCTCGTGATGCAGAAGCAGCTCTGCGTTTCAGACCTCGATGGCTCGGACTGCCCCCTCCCAGCACCCTGTAAAGAGGGCAGGGCTCCCCCCAGGCGGGGTGAGGCACTTGGCAGCATCAAACCCCACCTGCAGCCTCTCCGAGGTTCAGACCTGCAGGGCCTCTGCTCACCGCCGAGCTCTGACAAAGCGTAGCTCGGAGCAAACATCACCAAAAAACCAACCAGCAACGGGGCAAAGTGCTGATCCTCACTGCGCTCGGTGTCTACCTGCGGAGGGAAGGAAGAGCGTGCTTTGGCTGGTGTCCTCTAATGCTCACTAAGCCAATAAGGTGGTAACAGGTGAACCATCTGCCTTGTCAGCTAGCACACTGCCACACAGGTCCCCAGACAGGGAGCCTACGAGCTCTCTAATCCCCCTCAGGTGGAAACTCCCAACAAAGGCTCGCAGAGGACAGAGCCAATTTAAGCTAACAAGCGTGTGGCAGGTTTTAAAGCGCTTACTAATTAGGTTAGCTGGGTCTGGGCAGATTCAAGAAGATCGTAACTTCAGGCAACAAATACTTCCCCCTCCAGGGAGAGCAGAAGTCACGGGAACAGGCGGCAGCTCGGCCCACAGGGTGATCTCCGTCAGCAAAGCCGCGCTCCTGGCTTCCAAAGAAACAACGGGCTCCTCACATTCAGCTAAATCTCAACGCCTGAAAAGAGCACACGGGGAATCTTGTTTTGCAAACGTGGGCCAGCGCTGAGCGCCTCTGCTCGCGTTTGCCAGGCCAGCAGGAGTCAGAGGTACTCCAAGGAACAAGTGACACCCGGTGGGCTCTCTGCAGAGGCAGCCGGGCAGCGAAAGCGGCGCTGCCAAGCTCCCCACGTGCCGGCTTCACGCCGCTCAGTCGCAGGCACGTGTCTGGCAAAGCTGCTCGGGCTCCTCAGAGGGCTCCTCAGAGCTCCGTGAGCACCCAGGCATCTTCCAGCAACACCAGCGCCCAGCACGAGGAAAATGCCGACTGGTTTGGCTGGGGCTCACCCGGCTGCAGCTGGGCCAGCGACGGAGCAAAGAGAGGCCAGCCAAGGGAGCACCAAGAGCAAACTCAACTTCAAAAAAGGAGGAAAGAAAGGGGACAAAAATATTATTATTGCTTTTTAAAATCATCTTTTTTTCTGCCACTTATCCCCTGGGACCCTGGCCTCCAGGGTCCATACAGGGACGGCAAGGAAGAAGCGTTTTGGAGCTTTCTGCCACTGAAAATAAGGCAAGGCAAGCACAGCCCTGGTGACAGTGCTCTGCTCGGCACGAGGCCCCGTGCAGCTGCCTGACCCTGCGACCGCCAGGGTGAGCTCTGCATGCTCCGAGTGTGCTTTCAGAGCAGGCTGGAGAAGATGGGGCTGGCAGCTGTGCCGCTGGGAATGGCAGGGGGCTGTGTGGCTTTTCCAGAGCCCTGTGCCCACCTGTCCCCTCCCCTGCTTGTTTCAGCATCCCTTGCCCCCCGTCTGCCCGCACAGCTCTTCCACAGCACAGGCTACAAAAATCACCCCCCTGAGGTGTGCTCAGGCCGAGCAGCTGGCAGGAACGGACTGCGGGTGGGTTTGCAGCAGGGGGTGAAGAGAAGCTGGTCCCTGCCCCGAGGGCTCAGGACCAGCGCTCTCTCCTTGGCACTGAACAGAGAGGGCAGAAACCGCAAAGCCAGCAACTCAAACAATACTTGGAAGCAGAGAGCAAGGCGATACTCACACCCTCCATCAGTGCCTTTGTCTCAAGCTGGTTTTATGACCTGCCTCCCCGACGAGCAAGGTGCTCCCACGGGCAGAGCCAACGTCCTTCTATAGCACGAGGGCAGCGGGACGACGTGCCGGTGCTCCAGGGGAGACCGGATCCCTGACGTGACCCACGGCAGGCACTGTAGCTGCTCCCATGTTATCTTCCTCCTTCCTGCATGCTGACGGCCTCAGGGAACATGATCGCCGTGCGAGTGCAAGTGCTGGGCAGCTATATTCAGCGTGGCAGCAGCTGCGGTGGCGGGCAGATAGCGCCCGGACTCTCCCAGCCCTCTGCCCCAGGCTGTTCCTCTAGCCATCACCTGGATTCACTCGCTTATTTGTCGTGGTCACTCAGGTCACTGTTGCATACAGCCCTACGCATTATCATTTTATCCTAAAATTGATGATTTTGTGCTCCTTTTTCCCCCCCGAAAAAAAAAGTAGTATATCCAAATAAAACAGCACGGTAATTGCAAGGAAAATAATCAATAAACCTACCCCTTTTACATATTATACAACAGTGTATCATAAAATGATACAAGTGCTTATCTATCTTGCTTATCAGTAGGTAAATTTGTGATGCTAACAGCATCCCAAAACATTCACGAGTTGACAAATCCACCTCTGCTTTCTGTTGCACAAGCACAGCACGTGCGATTCCTTCAAGTCTTCTGTACCATTTGATGATGGAGGTCTCCTGGATCCCAAGAGGCAGCACGCTATTATTTGTCAGCCCTAGCTGGTTTCCAGCCAGCCACTTTGCTTTCAGAACTAATTTCCACGTTTTGTTTGAACAAGTCACGCACAGAAGTCTTAGGGAATCGAATGCCAAAAGGTCAAGTCCAACCTACAGGTGATTTAAACGCCCAGGAAATCCTCTGAGATATATTTGTGTGGCTGGCTTTGCAAGCCAGGGTCTTTGCACCAGGGAGAAGTGACACAGTTGGATTCCTGCTGTTCTAACCCAAATGGCCCAGTATCCCTTTCAGGGTGTAACAGCCTGCCTGCCCCCCGTCCTGCCTCGCACTCACTCTTTTTGGTGCTTTCCTTCCCGACACAAAGCAGGCAACTGAGCAGGGGACATCACCAGCGACCAGGACGTGAGCGGACGTCCCAGCAGCTCGCTCCTCTCCTTGCCGGCGTGCTTCACGTGCTCGCAGTGCCTTCCCCGTGCCGTCATTAAGCAGCAGGCAGGCATTTATGGCCGGATCTCCGAGAAGCCTACCGAAACCCAACAGTTTGGGATCTAGGCTCAGTCCCTGACTTCACGCCTTAAGAAATGCTCTTCCCTTCTCCATGCAGTTCTCTCTCGTCATTACTGTGTATTTATAGCACATCACGCTGTTCACGTGAGCATAATCCTTTCAATTAAACCCTCCCGGGGGCTTGAAGTTCCCACAGGAAGATGTGCTCGCATCCCCTGCAGCCAGCACACGAGCAGGAAGCCGCTCTCTCTGTACATTCAAAAACCACCCAGATTATTAATTCCATCCAAATCCTACCAGCCAGCAGGGCTCGAGAAACCCCCAGGTTAGGACACAAATGCCTTTACAACCAGTGAATTAAAAATTAGGAAAACCAGAAAAGAAAGAAAAGCTTAGTGAGGTATCAAAGCATACTTTAAAGTTTTAAATTTCACGTGCATTAATTAACGACCAACCTCGGCACACCTCTTTACTTTTAAAGAGATGCTGTACGCTGCTATTTCCAGCAGATTTAGTGGCTTAAGTCTCACATCAGGCAGCCCAATGGTAACAGATACCTCCAGCCCACACACTCAGGGCAGCTGGACAACGAACTATATTTAAAAACAGATTGAAAATGAAATTTCTCTAAGTTTTCAAACTCTCCTCCTACTACAACTAATGCACTAAGTTACAACTCCCAAGAGCATCTAGACGGTCAGGTTTCTCACCATTTTCCAATGCCAGTAACACCAAAGTTTATGTTGCCGGTGGCCAGGACGCACCAAGATCGAGCCCCACGACGGGATGCGAGCCCCAGCCCTCGGCCAGGACAGACAAAGAGAACCTCGACACAGCAACGAAGTGACGTATAGCCACAGCCTGAGGCACAGCGGAGACTTTCCACTGGCCTTAAAACCCCAGGAAAGCAGCCAGAAATCCTCGCCACAGCGGAGCCCTC
This sequence comes from Heteronetta atricapilla, assembly GCA_011075105.1. Taxonomy (NCBI): domain Eukaryota; kingdom Metazoa; phylum Chordata; class Aves; order Anseriformes; family Anatidae; genus Heteronetta; species Heteronetta atricapilla. The sequence continues at coordinate 10,248,374 of CM021733.1, forward strand.
AGTTGTCTCGCCAGCGATGGAGCGGCGCAGAAACAGTACCCGAGAGCACTTCTCAGATAAAGCAATGAATGAAAACAAAAAGCTTTGCATTCACCTCAGTGGGGGCAAGTCCAGAAGGAGTAAAGGGATCTCTCAGGAAAGCGATCCCTCGACTTTTTCCCATTGTCGAGAGGAAGCTGCCTGCCAAAAAGTTGCTGCAAAAGTGGGTGGAAAACAAGGGCTCTGCCCCAAGCCGCTGCGTCCCACCGCCATCGCTCGGCCCACGGGCTGCAACAAAAGCGGTGACGCGGCCAGAGAGAGCTTCCGTCCCCCCGGCGGGGTCCTGCTCAGCCGGGCACTTCTTTGTGCTTGGGATCGCACACACTCCGGGCACTTCTTTGTGCTTGGGATCGCACACACTCCCAGGAAGTTCTTCTTGCTGTTTTGGGATCGCACACACTAACATTGCTTTTTGGGCCTGCAGGATTTTATTATTATTATTATTGTTTTTCTCTTTCTGGCATGCTTTTCTCCCAGAAAACCCTTCTGCGGCTAAAAAAATAAGGCTCGAAGTCGCACTTTAACCCCCCAAAAAAGGAGAGGACCAGCAGGACCCACCGAAGCATGCCCTATTAACGCAGCAACCACAGCTGCAACACCGCTACCTTTAACGGAGAGGGGTCAAAACACCAGAAGCCGCCCGCTTCTCCCCGCGGACACCCCCCGGAGCTCACGGAGCCGCCGCCGCCCCCCCCCCCCCCAGCAGTCCCCCAGACCCCCCGAGCCCCGCAGCCCGGGCCCGGCCCGCACCTACCGAGCAGCGGCCCCGGCGCCCCCGCTCTCCCCCGGCCCCGGCGCCGCGCCCCTTTCCCCCGCGTCTTAGCCAATGGGAGCGCGGGACGCTGCGTCACAATGGCAGCAGGGCGAGCGGCCGGCCAATGGGAGCGGGGCGTGCTCCCCCCTCCCCTACCAGAGGACCCCCTTCTTCTTTTCTCGGGGCTGCCTCGGAGGAGCCGCGGGGCTGCTGCGGGCAGGGCTCGGCGCTCCTGGGACGGGCTCGTGGGGGGTTCACGCGGAAAAAACCGTGCTCCTTGTGAAGGAGAAGCCCCTTAAAACGTTGCGTGTCGCCCCAGGGAGCCAGCTGCCTGCCGTGTTGATTCCGGGCAAGTGGAAGGGGTGAAGCGAAGGCAGCTGGGTGCTGGTTTGAATGGGGCTCGCCCGGTTGAAGCTTTGTGTGCCTCCCAGGCCTCCTCCTTTCATCCGTATCACGCTGCCAAATCCAGCCAAGCTCCTACCTCAGGTCACTCACGGCTGGCGAACACCGATGTGGGCGTTTTCCCACTCAGGAGCTGTGCTTCCTAGCGAGAAGTTTCTGCAACGAGAGAAAGGATTTAACACTCTGCGGGTGCTGGCACTTGAGGAGCAATCCCCGTATCTGTGACACAGAGCGGTGTTTGCTTGCGATGACCAAACTTGAAAGCGGTGTACTTGTCATCTGAGAATGGGGATCGAAGTCTCCATTTTGTTCGTGGAGCTTTCACCCCTTCGGTGTGTAATCTGTTCCACCTCTGAGCGGTCTCGCACGACGAGCCCGGCAGTTAATGCCCAGCGAGGAAACCCAAGGGCATGCACCACATGCTCTTGCAGAGCGCTTGCACTGGCTTCAGCATCAGGTTTCAGTCTGACAATGCAAATGTTTGGGGGAGACACCAGCAAACACAGGGCTTGGGCCTGACCTACTCGTGCCCGGAGCGTTGCTAGGGATATTAATAGTGCTGCAGGGGAAAAAAGGAACAGTTGGAACTGCTTTGCCACCTTTTGGCCAGAAATACGGCATGCGGGGGGGGGGGGGGGAGGTTTGCCTGCGTTTGGAAAAATATTCCATTTTTGCTGCCGGGCCTTACAGAGCCACAGAGTTAATGTTAGGTGTAACCCATCAGTTCACCTGCCTGTCTCGCAGTGGTACCATCCGGGTGGGAAGGAGCTGACACAAGCCTTCCTTGCTTCTGTTGGCTGCGTGGAGGTGACTGACGTTATCCCCCTCCTGTGTCAGAACGGCTCGGGCACTGTTACCACGTACCTGTGTTGCAACCTGGCAGCACCGCGTTCCTCTCTCCTTAAGGATGGGCTTGCAGGCAAGCTCTGTGACCCGTGCTTGTGGGCAGGAGCCGTCTGGGCACAGGGCACAGCACTGCTCCGACCCCTCTCTGCGAGGTGCTAGCAGCCCAGCTGTGGTGACGTGCTCGTGCATTTTGCTATTAGCCTCTGGAGGTGCCAGCCCATTTCGGCAAAAGGAGAGATCAGGCCTCAAGGTGTTTGCTTGTCACCTCAAGGAGACAGCACAGCCCCCTTTTGTATTATTAAAGTTCCTTTCAGAAAGTTTCACCTAGGCATTCCCTGCTTTAATTTACGCCCACCCTTTCTTTAGTCCTTCTGTCCTTCAGCCCCTGCCTGAGCTATGCTGTGGGTGTACCTGCTGCCAGACCTGTTCCTAAATTGTTCGGTCTCACAGGACTGCGAAAGATCCTTTTCTTCCTGAGGTTAACAACCCATTTTACCCCTAGATGTCTGGATTTCCATGTCTCAGACCATTCCACTTGTTCTCTTGATTCACTCTCCCTGGAACACGCTTCTTTGAAGTTTAACACCTAAACATGGTCCAAAACTGCAGCCCAGGCCTGGCTATGATAAGGCAAACCTAGTGTGGCTCTCCGGGCTGCGTTCCTGTGTACACATCCTGGTATGCTACCTGATTATTCGCAGAGCAGGGCACTTGACTCATGCTTCAAACTGCCCGCAACTTCCTGATCCGGCTCCTTAATCCACCGCTTCCCGGCAGTATTTGTACAATTAATTATTCTCATCTAGATTAAATCTTCAGATCCTCTGTTTTCCAGACCCTCTGCCAATTTTTCTGATGTTGCTCTGATTTCAGCCCTGCCCTCCTCCCTGTTCCCAGACCTTTTCTTCCAGGTGGGACCCGCACATTTTCTGTTCCAAAAGGGTTGTCATTAATCAAATATTTACAGCCATATGGTAGGCACCTGGGGAATCCAGTCCTTCAGCTGCACATTTATTCTAGTAATGTCTGAGCGAGCAGGTTCACTTCAGCCACGTTGCTTTAGCTTCTCCTTAGTCATAAAAAGCTCACCAAAAGCCTAGAAAACCTTGCTGTACCCATACACTTAGGTCATGTAACACACTTAGATAAAAGCCGCTACTGCAGTGTTATTACTAAGGCTTTCTTCAAAAAGGTAGCTGCTGCTTCTCCTTCCTAATTTTGCAGAAGCACTGGAAAATATGACTTAAGGGAACCCAAAGAAGCTCACAAATAATTGTGAGGATTAAGGCAGGATTAATGAAGAATAGAGAAAAGACGGAGTGATACCTATTTTAGTGTCAACATTGAAGTGCAGGGAAATGAAACCCACTGCTAGCAGCTGGACAACTTCAGTTCTTCACCACTTAGTTGCTCAGCTGGACGGAGTGGAATGATTTAGCCCAAGAAAAAGGCCAAGCACAAATTGCACTTCTCCTTTCTGGCCACACGATGTACCCATCACACCATAAACATCCTGGCTTAACTGCCAGCAACAGGCAATCCAGCCCCAAAGGCAGGTGTTTCCAGTTCCCATCTTCTCCCAAAGCATCTCCTTACCTCTGTCCAGGCCGAGGCAGCGTTGTCGTCCCTCGGAAACACCCAGGCAGTGCAGATGAGGGCTCAGTGCTGTTGTGCAGATGGGGATGAACGGGACGGAGGTGGTCTAGGGACAGAAATGCTCTGACTTCCCTCTCGTCGGATGAAGGTGACGCATTACTGTGGAATAAATATGAGCCGAGTGGTCAGGAGGTGGTGGCAGCTTTCAGTCAATATAACTTATAATGGGCAATTAATAACTGGGACTAATCTGACTTTTTAATTGTGAGATTTTACCACTGCTTTCGACAGGGAACTTGAGGGATTTCTTTTTCATTCTAATTCCAGGGTTGTATTGGTGCTTTGTTATTTGTATGTTGTCCTGAGCAGAACTGAGAGACTCATCAAAACCAGAGTTGGGATCTGCATGAACCAACCATCACCACAGAGGTTTGTAAAAGAAATAGAAGGTTCAGTATAAATTTAAAATTAGTTAACGCAAGCATCACAATAGCAAAGCAGTGGCTTAAAGAGTGGCTTGGAGTTAAAACAAATGATGCCACGCCTAGCAAAAGGTTTGGTCTTTGTTGTTTTTGCCCAGCCCAGAAGGCCTGCACACAATTAAGACCGCAGTACGGTCAACTTGTTCAAAGGAGACCCTGCTCTCTGGTAATAGGAGGATGGCATCAGGGTTGCAGCATACCACATCTATTCCTTCTCATGGCAGCCTAGCAGGAAGAGAAACTGCAGCACAGGACCATCAAAAAAACAACAATTCTTTAGGATTATTAAAGAACTCTCCGAAAACTAGGAGATTTAGTGAAGATTCGACAGCCACCATCCCATTTTGCTTATGCTGCACCCAGGTGATTGGGACCAGACCACTTGGACACACATTTTGTGGCTTGTGAGAGTGAATAATTGAAATCTATAAAAGAAGGAGTGTGAGCGGGTAAAAATGGCTTACATGCAAATTCTTTAAATAAATACCATATTCCCCTTCTGTAAGATCTTATTCTGAGTTTGTCTACACTGGTTTCCTAACTCAGCAGGAATGGTACTGCTGAAAGGACGAAGCCCCATGCCTTAAGGAAGCTCAGTGAGCCAAATTAGTTGAGCTAATTAATGTCGCAGTACCAGGGAAGCAATGTTTAATCTCAATGGCTCTGTTGCTGTTGGTTGGAACCTGCTCATTCTGCAAGATTTGAGTTACGAACATTTGGAGGCCTCCCTCAACCTCTGGTAGCTGTAGGCATCTCCATCTAATTATATTGTAGCATACCGCAGTGAAGAGAATCCAGATCTGCCTGATTGTGTACAAGTTTTTGTGACACAGTAATTACAGTAATTTACGTTGCATCGCTGATCACTATCCCATGGAGATGGTAACGTCTAGTTACCCAAGACTCCGGAGTGGCTTTGTGTTGCATCTCTGGTCCTACGTTTCAGAGCCAGTTTGTAATTTGTCTGGTCTCTGGCATAAAGTTTGACAAACCCAGCCCTTACGATCGTGAAGATAACTTTCAAAATGTGGAAATAAATTCCAGCTGCTACCCTTCCTGCCCAGTCTAAAACCACAGGGATCCTCCTTCGCATGGTGGCTCTACTCTGACATCCAAGATGCAAGAACTTGCAAGAACAGCAAGTTAGCTGTAAACTTGCCAAGCTATTTTCATGCAGATCACAGCTCACGAGACTCCCAAGAGGTACAACGTACTTGTACATTCTCTTGAATGCTCATAATGGGAAGACGGCAGAGATTTGATTTTCAATAACCTAACGTCACTCCACATATCTGAAAGATGACCCGACTATTAGCACAGCTATACCACGCAACCTGTTGGACCCAAACCAGTCATTTGATAGCAGAACAATATGGTGTTGTCTTTCAGCTTTTTAACTGACTCACAAAGCATTTCCCTACAATTATATCTGCCTTAATCAAGCAAACTCTGGATTTAAAAAAACAGAACAAAACAAAAAAAATAATCTGCTCCTTGGCCATAACTGGATTTCAGCTCCACCTATTAAGTTACAGCAGTAGCAGCTGCTTTTGTTTTAAATTTATTTTAAATACTTTTCTTCGTGTGGCCTACTAAAATGTGTGGTCTGCCTTTTCAAACCATCACTAGAGTTTTTAGAAGGAAAAGGTGAAGTACATTTTCCTGAAAGCTCTCTTCTTCTTAAAAAATGTCTGAATTACTATGAAATTTAGAAGCATGTGGCCAGATTGGCAGGTAGGTGGTGGTAACAATATCATGCAAAACTTCACCTGTTTTGTTTAGTGTTAATAACAATGTCTGGCAAGCTCTAATAATGTCTGGATTGAGTCAGCTGGGACTCAGTCTAGTGCTTGACTTGGTTCTCGTTAAAGACAAAGCAATCACTCCACCTTTTTCCACGGGTCTCATAAAGCTTCATGGCTTTCAAATAGTGAGGCACTACAGCTGTGACAATCACCACTTACCTCAGAAAGTTTCAGAAAACCTGCTTGTTTCAGGCAGCAGCCATCTCTCTATGCAAAGCTGACATTTGAACAGATAGCGACTAAGGTGCAAGAGCACTCCTCTGGCAGCTGGCTGGTCCAGCAGCGTTCCTCCAGGTATCTCCTTAGGGTTTCAGCAGGGAAGCAAGAAGACAAAGACACAACGCTGAGGTCAGATAGGCTTTTTGGAAAACACCACATTCATAGATTGATAAAATTCACATACCGAGACACAATACTGTTACAATTTGTAAATCGCACACGCACAGGTCCTTCAAATTACACTTCGTTCTTCTGGTGTTTGTGATTCTTATGAGTTTACACCCTTCTTTTTTAGTTCCAGGACCTGAAATTAATGCTTGAAGCTAGCAAAAATACATTTATATAATAGATTTTTATCAGGATTTGTGATATTTTGCATCTCAGTATAAAATCTACCCTATATACGACCTTTTAATAGAAATGTATCAAAACCACTTGTTTCCAAACCCAGGCCCTCCATTCTGAAGCCACCACACTGATCAGACTGAGCATAGGTGCCAAATGCAAAATTGCCCCAAACACACCAGCCTATTGCGAAGGATTTGCTGCATGATTTCTTCCCAAACGAAATCCTCCTCCAAATAATGAAGTCTGCTCATTTGGCAGAACAGGCCACAGGTCTGTTAGCCCTTGTGCCCCACTATGATGGGTGTCTCTAAAAACTATGTAGTGGTCTTGGCTCTCCTGAAGACCCTTAGAGCTGAGTATCTGTGCAGAGGGCTCGAAGAAATGTGACCTAGCATCAGGCTGCCACGAGCTTCAGGGGAAGGAGCTAACTGGACTGATATGCAGTTAACCAGTGACATCGGCATGCCTGCAAAGGTCATGATCTTGCAAAGTGGACCCAAACATCAAGGTACACGATTTTCATTCAGGGGCATTTCCAACGGGATCGCAGAGCGTGCTCGGGTTACAGTATCAGCACGGAGCCTGAGATCCCAGTCCAGTGAAAGGCCTGGCCACCTAGGGCAAACCAGGTGGCCACCAGCTAAAAGGCTAGGTCTTCTCCAAACACAGACCAAAACGTGATGGGGTGATTTTTATTTCAGATTGAGAAGCTACACAAAGAGAGAACGAATATACATTTCCATGACAGAAGGGAAAAAGAGAGAGCATCCTATTGTGTCACCCTTCTAATGCAGCAAACCACCTCAACCTGAACCACAGGACTGTCTTCTCCCCAGGCAGGCAGGGAGAATTTTAACACCGAGGAGAGCCCTACGCAGTAAACATCTGTAATATCTACCCGCGGGGTCACACCCCCCAGACACAGCAATATGGTCCTTTCTGCATATCCATCTGTTCTCGGAAGATAATAAAAAGGCTGATACAGAGTCACATGGATCAAACCCACTGCTTTAGAACAGGAACAGTTACAGAGGATCACAAGCATCAACACACCCACATGGCACACGTACTCGTTCAATGGAGTGGTTGCCCTACGTGCATTCAGCACGAGGTTTTATCTGAAGGCAAGGTACCTTTGTATCTCTGAATTTGGATTGTACCAGAGCAGATGGCAGTGAATTTCAGAGTTCATCCGTGTGTCACCTTATTAAAGTAATTAATCAAATGGCTTAGCTTATAAAAATACAAGGATCCTCCCTTCTAATTTGAACGATTTTTGTTCACGTAGAAATAAAAGCACACACATACATATGCACATCAGAGGCAGGACTGCTGACAGAAAACTTAGAGGATAAAAGAAACCCACTTTCCCTGTCTTACAGATCAGTCTTTCATCTCACATCAGGCCATCTTGTTCTCCCTCCTGTCTGCAGGGACAACGGAGTCTCTTGCCTTTGGTGCATAGTTTCAATAAAAACCCAAACAAGGCACCTTTAAGGGTAGTAAGGCAGATCGCGTACCTCTGCGGCAGAAGGAGACACCTTGTGTCTTTGTGGTGGTCCCGCTGTCCCCGAATCTAGAGGGCTGATCAAAACCTTCACCCTCCCTACATGTGAGTGAGTCAGTCTCAGTTTACCACAAAGAAGAGGCAATCCAGAAAAAGAGGCACATCTCCCGCTAGCAGAGGTACACACGGATATTTGTACTGCTACTCACAGTCTCCATCCTGCACAGCACACGCTTTGTGCATGACCTTACAGAAGTGTAGCCAGGATAGCAACAGATTTAAGTCTAAATAAGACTACGTTCTTCAAAGACTGGAATATTCAGGAATGGCAAACATTACCTCTACGTTGGTGCTCAGGGAAGTAACGTCAACAGAACATCCATTGTGGGGCAGACCAAGGAGGCAGTAAGGGCTAGGCTGGTCACAAGTTTTTGACTTATTAAGTGCAAAATGTCATTAAGGTAATGCCTTCACATAGGGTTGTTTGTTTTTTTTTTTTTCAGTCCAGCTCCTCCTTCAATGTTGAATCTCTGTCCCCTCAATAACAGGATGTGAGATCGTCTACATCCTCACACGGAGCTAGAATATCTTTAAGTTTAATCCATGTACTGCAGAAGTCTGGTCCTGCTGGGCTCTCAGCAGGCTTTAAGGACCACAGCAGACCCTGCAAGAGGGACACAGAGAAGGAAAACTGATCCGAATATCAGGAAGCCTTGGCCCTGCATCAACAATGACCATCTAGAAAACACATTTGTCTTGTGTGAGGCACTAATTCTTGAGAGTACTGTGAGCACATAAAATGCCTCTAGCTGTAGTCGACAAGTATTAAAAATGTCCCTTTATTGGGCATTTTCAAGAACATTACCTTCTTAAGAGGACCAGCTCAAAGCCCTAGGCTGCTGGGGAGGTATCGTCCCCATCAGAAGTCCATAGGCCACTGAGAGCTCATGAAATTACATTAATGCACGCTAGCAAAGGCCCTGGCTCGTGTATTTTGTGGTATTCCTTTGGGTTCTTAAAAAGCTGCCATCCGTACCAGTTAATACTTGGGGTATTTTTATGGTTAAGCACATATTTTTTTCTGTGGGAACGTACAGCAGGGGTTTTAGGCATGTGCAAACAGTTTCCTTAAGAAAAGATTTCCCTTTGCAATTTCTTTGTGCAATGTGTAACAGAAATCAAGTTGTACCAACACGCCATACACAGTTTAACCTCGGTTACTACATACATGTCTGCAAAGAAGCTGATTATTTTTCTCGGTGTTGTTATCAGAAGGACCAAGTGAAAGCTACCCTAAGGAACATCTAATACTGAATTTCTTGGTCTCTGTGGCTTTAAACCACACTGTTAACTTTGCATTACAACAGGGTTGGCTCAAAATTCATTTCCTCGTGCTGGTTCTTGTTGGTATGCCTGCTTGCCTTGCAAACAGCATCTGTGGCCTTGTGGGAACTGGCAGCCTTGGGGAATACAAGCATAAAAGTCTCTCGGGTGGGACACTGAGTCAGAGCAGTTGGCCTGCTGAAATGTTCAGAGCCATCACCTCCTGCTGCCACTAAGATCAGTGGTTAAATCCAAATGAGATTTCACAGGTGATGAGGATGATATGTCTGCTGACACTGAGATGGAATCAGCAGGCCCTTTAAGTAACCATACTGTGAACTCTTGAATGAAAAAATGGTTTTTCCTTTCTATATTAAAAAATCCACCCTAGAGAGAAGATAACTCCTACACGTCTTGTCTTTCATCCTCCCTAAAAGATGTGTGATCATCCTGCACTATCATATTAATACGATGGTATCAATACTCAAATGTATTTATAAACCCTCAGATGTTAACTTTTTTAGGGGGGTGAAGTTTGTTAGCTAACAACAGACCTTCAGGATTCAAGGTCTGCTCCTAGCCCACCTGATGATTCTTCACGTGATTCAAGAAAGCATCCTTTTCCTTTTTTCTGCGCATACTCACTGCTGGAGCTGTGAAATTAACTTCCTACGATGGTGCTTCAGTTGCAAAGGGAGAAAGCTATGGGAGTCCTATAAAGCTCTTGATCACTTTTTGTCGAAGTACTCAGGGGCAACTGTCTCGACGCACTGCCTCATGTTTGGAAAAAGTTTAAGACCATTTGCCTTATCCATTTCCTCCCTGAAACAGGAGCAGCAAGTGAACACAGCTTTCATCAATATGCTCATGTAGATAACAACAAGCTCGTCTTTGTCCGCAGAGAATAATGGCTACCATGCATTTATCTGAAGAGAATTTGTCTCAGCTACTGTGTGAGGAGGAATGTGGGTCAATCCCTGATCCAGAGCTGTACTGTCATTTCTCTGTGGTCACGGCGAGCAGCCAGGAGCAGCTTATCAGAGCCCCATGCTGCTCTGCTGTATGCTTAGTTGTTGCTCAGTGACAGCGTGCTTCAGAAACACCAGCACTCGGCCTCTGCCTCCCCTTGCAACACCCTGCCAGCCAGGGGGCAGGGATGTGCATCGTCTTTAATACATGCTGAACAAATGCCTGCGGTCTTTCTGATGCCATCCGTATCAAAATGCCAAGTAAAAGATGCTTCCTTCAGTGCCATAGCTTCTTTAAACTTTTAACTGCCCTATCCTTTGTGATGCTTTGCCTCCAATCCTCAAGATTCAATGCCTCCAATTCTCAAGATCTTCTTTTTCTTCACCTTTTCTCCCCTACTGCCACCACGATGGCTTGTCTTGTTAGCTGAAAAGCATTTCCATTGAAACTGAAAACATTGAAATATTTCCAGAAACTAAGCTGACAAGGCTCTTAATTTAGGTGTTGAATCCATGGTGAGGCCTGTTGTTTTACCTAAATGTGGGCTTTCATAGCATCCCGGATGGAGATGGAAGGAGGAAGACAGAGCAGAGCAATTCAGTCTGACACCAGCTCCTACTCTTCCCATGAGTTAGCCCAGCAAATGGATCTCCTGTTAGACAGTCATTCACATTTTAGCACGATGCAACTGACTTCATGATGCATACGTCAATTATTTGATTCCTTTCCCATTTTGGATAAATTTATTATTATCCAAGATTTAGTGCTCTGTATCTTAAGAGTGTGTTACACTATGCTCCACAATGTTGCCTGTGAGAGACTGGTAAGTATCTGTAAAGCTAATTTACAGAAAAGGAAGCACGGGCAGAGAATTTGTGTGACCTGCCTAATTCTGTGCTGTTCCATCAGTCACAGGATCAGTCATTATGAGCACGTCTGGAAGTGACTATAAGCTGCCATAGCCCAGTTAAAATTGGTGGAAATGTGACATTTTTCTTTGGTGAGAGTTTGTCTTTTGACCCCTTGACTGACTACCTGAAGCACATTGCTTGTGACCTGTGGGAGGGTCAGGGAAAAAACAGAAGGATGTTTTCTAGGGACTGAAAAAATGTGCGGTGCTAGCAGAAGGTGGGAGTGAAGATTCAGCCCAAAGTGTTGACCAACACTACAGATCTTTGCTGAAAGAAGCAGTGGCTTTGTACCTTAGGTAAGCCCTCAAGGAGGCAACTTCCAACATATGCAGAGCTGAAAGAGGAAGTTCTCCTTTCAACAACGACTAGTCTCAGTTTTCATTATTTCTACTGTAAAAGCACACGCAAGAGAAGTAATCTAAGAATGGTTACCGCTGCATCATGTTTAACTCTGGCACTGCCTCTTCAGGTAGTGACAAGGCTGCCCAGCAAAGCCAAAGCAGACGTTGGTTCACCAGCTGATTCTGTACTCTGGCTGGCTCCCCATTTTTGTTATGTCTAAAGGACACGGTCCTGTTTGTCGTGATACTTCAGGAAACCCCCTGTTTGGCCCTAACTTGCAAGAGGTGTCCCAAGAGAGGTCTAAAGTCCTTTGGAATTACTGAATCTTGTAGTGCAACTACCAACATGCTAGCAGGGACTCAGCTAAAGTTCAATTCCTGGTGATAACGGGTGTTTATTGAAAATATTCTAACAACAGCCAGGTGCTGGCACCCTCCATTGCTCACTTCTGCTTGTCAGGCAGCCATGTCATAGCTACGTCTCATAGCACAGAACCTCTCCCAGGATGAGAGACAGATGCTGCTCAGCACTCTGAGCAACTCTTGAAGAGTTACTAAGCCTCACAAATCCTTGTTGAGGTAAGGGCAGGAGCAAGGCAGAATGCAAAACACATTCCCAAGGACCAGCTGAAAACTGCATCCATCACACAGAGAAAAGCTTAGGGCATTTCAGAGAATGCAGTGAGATGAAGTAGTGACTGATAAAGCATGGAGTGGAAATTCAGTCCCACAAAAGAAATAAAAGATGGTCCAAACCAGTCAAAGGCACTTCACTGAAAAAGAGAAGGTAAAAGGGAAAGAACAGTGTCAGAGTGAAGAAAGCATTGGGTATGCCAAAGACTTACAAACACTTCTCTTCCATATTCCTGTATTTTTCTTCTAAAAAGCAATCATGGCACTAGAGGGTTGGACATCAGTCATTTAATGCCTGCTTTCCTAAGATGAAGAGGCTTTTCTGATCACAGGGCTGCTGTGTATGTGCACTCTCCCTTTTCTGACCAGTAATAATAGAATTTATTATTATTTTCCAGTCCCATTTCACCAGCACAGCATGAAAGCCTCCATCATGGTAATAAAGGATGTATAAAGAAGGAGATGCCTCCAGTACTCCTCTTGAATTGAAAGGATGTGACCGGAGCTCCCTTTATGAGAAACAGCTCTTAAAAAGGAAAAATACCAGTAGGAATTCACTCTTGGACCCAAGACACAAACCCATCAGAAGCCTAAAAATGAAACGAAAATGAATTATGGCAAAAAGGCAATGGCAACCCCCAGGAAGTTGTGAATACCTTAAGGAAAACACCAGAAGGGATGAGAAGGATTTGTACTTTCCAAAAGACTAAAACCAAACAAGAAAAACAGCGTTATCTAGAAGGAATTTATTTCCTCCTGAAATAAAAAGCAACTGACTAAAGGATTCACTTTTACAGTCAAATTGGGAAAATTCACACGGCCACTCAAAAGACACTGAAGTACCATACTTGCGACAGATTTGTGGAGTGCCTGGGTGAGAGCAGAGCAGGCGCCACCAGCTGCACCTGCACTGCTGCTGAGCACCTTCTTAGCCAGCTCACAGCCTCTTGGTATGAGGCTGCATGGGGACCTGAAGTAGGAAGCTCCCAGTGTAGTGCTGCGGGTCGAGGACTGCATCTAAATAGCACAGATTAATGCACGTCCTCCAACAGCCCTTCCATTTTTCTCCCAGAGGCCTTACCTGAAGACCTTGACCACTTACAGTAAGTGGCAAAGTGTCTCCCATCTCAGTCAGGACTCACATTGTTACAAGGGCAGCTGTTGGAATGTGTCAATTATTTTTTTTTTACAGTCCAAGAGAGTGCAGTAACAGATCTTTTACATTTGTACCTTAGGAAAAAATAAGCTGAAGCCAAGCGGAGAGCCCTAGAAGATATGACAAGGCCATCACAAGGAATGGTAACATCAACGAAAAATAAGAAATGTAATTTCTGACACAGGTAATAACAACAGATAATAACAACCAACTGAACAAAAAAGACCAAGAAGCTATTTGGAAAAGCAGTCATTACCCAGCATTCATGCTTCCACGGAAAACTCTGGGATCCCTCTTGCTGTGTACAAACAACAGAAGAACTGGGAGCCTCCTAAATCTAAAGTAGGGCTTCTGCAAGATTACAAATTGCTGGCAAGATAAAAGACTGGTCCTAAACACTCAATGGTTCATATAGACCCTATGGCACCTGGAGGAGGAGTATTAATTTCCTTTGTTAAAATCCAGCTACAGGAATGCTTTGGCCTCCTTAAAGCTGACTGCTTTAACAAGTTTTACACAGGACATTCACCTTGATGCAAAACGTGGCAATCCACTAACGGGGAATCGGAGAGGCATTCTTCAGCAAAGACATTTCGCTTCCGCATTGCTAGTGGAAAATATTAAGACAGCTCTGAGATAATTGGCATTAATTTAACCATTTTCTGGGATCTGCTGCAAGAAAGAATGCTCCACAGCCTACATCATGCTGCTTAGAGGAACAGGGCACAATCAAGCAGCACCACAGGGAATGAAGATCAATAAAGCAGTGGCTAGGTGTTGTCTGTGAGGAAGCCCAGCCTTCGCTCACCCCTAGAGTACTTTCATCTGTTGGCAACATTAGCTTTGGGGTGAAAAATCAAAACTGAGCAACTTCCTATTCTCCAATGTTGCTGTGACGCTTCACAGGAATTCCTGTTTGGGTGCTGCCTGGGCTCATATCTTCGGCCGAGCTGAATGTGTCATGGTGAGGGAGAGCATCAAAGGAGCTAAATGTCTGATGGGAGATAGAAATGCATCTACAGAACCCAGCCTGCAGGGAACAGTTCTGATTTCCAGTTCTCCTGAAGTATCCATATACTGTTTTAAAGTCAAAATATTTGCAGTTCTGGTGCATTCACATTTTTCCATGAAACATTTAGACTTGTTAAAAAAAAGGGGGGGGGGGGGAAGGGAGTAGAGAACCATTTTTTCAAACATTTTTCAAAGCAATTGCTATTTGTTGACTTTCATTGTCAGCTACAAAGCACGCTTTTAGTTTCCTGAGTTGAAAGGAGCTGGGATGATTCTAACGGGAGGAAATGCAAAGTTTCAGCAGGTCTTGATCTACCAAAAATGACATAATAAATATTGGCCAAAGGATGTCCCTAGAGAATTGTGTTTGTCTTCTTCCGTTTTTAAATTGAGCCAAGGATTGATCAGATTTTGTGGACATGGCTATAAATATGCTGGTTAAAAAGAAACTTCACCTGTAGTTTCACAGTGGGCTGACTAATCCTTTCTTACTTTGTTTGCATAGTGCTGCAGCACACAATTCAACAGCCAGTCATGACGCACTCACTGTGTTCTCCCTCAGAGGTGGCCACATCTCACTCTGAGCGTCTTTTTGCAAAATTCATTATGTCCCTTTACCAGGAAAGATGCTTTGCAAATGAAGGCTGCTGCTGCTATAAAATTGGAGCTGCCTCTTCCTAGTGTCGTGAACTTAAACATCAGCAACTGGTATCTTTCCAAGATAGCTTCCTTTGAAGCAAGAGAGGAGAAAGAAAAGGGGAGACTTACCATTCTTGTACATCAAAGCTAAGTGTAAATATATATTACTGAGTTAACAGTGTGGAGGACTGACCACATGCACTCATCTCGCTAAAGCAGCCAAAGGAAAGTGTCACAAGTCCAGGCAATTCTTGGCGTATGCACAGCCATCATTTTGCTGTCCAAAATGCCAAGAGAAATCAACAGGACCTTTGCAATGTTTGCCGGACTTTGATCAGGTTTGGGGTGCAAAATCAGGAAGTTTGTGGTAAAGGAAAAAAGGTGGAGTCAGAATCCAGAAGCATCTGGATCAGCTTCAAGCAAAGTTTACCATCTGCCATTAAGCATTACCCCCAGCCCAGCACCACCCAGAAGTAAATATAAGCTGCTGCTGGAAGTACATTTGTAGCAGGACCAAACTCCTAGCAGGATCAGGTATACAACTGTCCTAACGCTCAGAGATCACTGAATGTTTGTAACAGGACCAAATTCCCAGCAGGAAAAGGGATACAACTGTCCCAACATGCAGAGATCACCGAACATTTGTAACAGGACCAAATTCCTAGCAGAAACAGGTATGCAACTGTTCCAGAGATCACTGAGGTTAGCAACTCACCTCCTCTCTTCCCCTTTCAAGCCAACAATCAGACCTGCCTGCCGTCAGTTCCCACATGTGTTCAGATTTTTTTCTCCCCTGTTCAATTTTGCCGGAAAAGGGATATGGCTTAATTTGTTTGGACTGACCCATTAAACAAACACAAGCAGGACATGGAGTGCAAGCAAAGGTGCATGTGTGTTTTCATGACGGGAACTGACTTCTTGCTTCTTGATGTCACAGGCAAGCCTCTTTTAGACATATTTATGCTGGAACAGACTCTACATTTCTTAAGCCCCAGAGGGATTACTTTAACAAAATTTGTCCTTCCTCTGGACTTTTTTCTCAACAACTTACTAAGAGGGGAGCAGAAAACCAGTTCCTGATCTGCTCTAAGATATCCTTCGTTTGGTTCCAAAGTTTGGGAATTACTCACCAAAAGGCAAGACAGCTGCTATGAGCTGCAATGCAGTGGGGGAATGGAACAAGGTTTGGACCCCTGTGATTAATTCAGATATGACACTTAAAAAAAAATAAAAGCTACTTTCCATGTTCTATTTGATGTTTTCAAGTGACTGGAGAACAGGAAAGGAAGCGAAGTGGGAGAAAATGTTGCTTCATATTGTGTGTGTAACTGACAGTAAGTGTTTCCAGGCAAGAAACTAAATTAAAGCAACATTCTCACCCACTCTGGAGTTTCTAAACTGTATCTCCATTTGAACAGCAGCACAATAACCTTACTAATTTCTCCCTACAATAAGCACTTACTGGGATTTATCTACTTCCCCACCTCCAACTCATAAGGGCCTCTTTACTAACAGATCTCTTGGAAAACCAGGTCTCAAATGGCATTGCTTTCCCCTACATGTATATGTGTGTACATGCAACACACATACACATGTATACATGGGAATTATCAAAACACAATAATAAAGCCAGCGTTCTTTCTCACTGCCCCTTCTCTCTCCAACCCACCTCCCTCCCCTTCCCGTGGTCAGCAAATTTCAAAACAGACTGGAACTGAAAACTTTCAAGAGCCATCCAGCCCTTGTTAGCACTGCAAACGTCTAGGTGCGTTAACAAGTCCCCGGTCCACTTCTAGGATGCGTGTTAACAAACAGCCTCTAGTTCACAATACTGATTCCTTGGATTCAGGGTCTGCTGTACTGGTTGCGTTGGAGACTTGGTTTTTGTGGGTTACCAAAGGCGACGTCTCCTCTTCAGACTTGCTGTTAGCAACTGCTTCTACGCTGACTTCTTTTAGCTCCTGCTCTTTATCTTTCTTGTCTTTTTCATTCAGGTAATTGAGGATACCTGCTCCTAGGGCGTCCCCTTCCACATTCACAACTGTGGTGGTTCGGTCCCTGGTTAAGATTAAAAACAAGAAAACAAAGCAGTGGCCTTTCAGTTTAAGAGAGTTACAACACCGTAAGGAGAGCCAAATTCATCTCCCCAGACCCACTGACATTAATGGAGCTAGAGATGGAAGATGCTGTTACCGTAGTTATTATTCACAGAAATATTATCACCATTTCAGAACTAAAAAGGTGCACCGGAGAGGGTTCAAGGCAGGCCCAGCTGTTACTGTCAACTAGTTCTGGTCTCAGCAGGCTGCAGCAATGCTACTGCTGTTTCTCTGACGTCCTTCTCTTCCCAGACCACCTCCCTCCCCTTCCCCAGACCCGCAGGTTTCCGATGCAAGTTCAGAGCAGGAACTTGATTTAGGCGTATTCAGAAAGTGATTCAGAGCACCCAACTCTCTGTTTTTAGCTGCAGAAAGACATCTTAGCCCAAACATAGGGCGTCCTTCCAAAGGCAGGCAGAACGACTGGGTTCTCTAGGTTTCTTGCTAGCAGCACCTGTCCTAATCTTCAGTCCTGTAGCACAAAACCACTGTGTCTCAGGGTCAAACAGAAGATGCCTATTACTCAATATATATATATATATTTCTCCAGTGCCTTTTGAGATTTCCATTAGTAATTCTGCAGCATAACTTCAGCGTGGGCTTAAGTTGTAACTGCGGGCTTCTTTGGTAATTAAACAGCTGGCATTAAAACAAGATACAGGACTCTTCTGTCCCTCCTCCTGCTTTTGTTACCACAGGGCAGAATTCCTCAGCTGGGACAACAGTGCTGACCACAGAGGGATACTACATATTTTGAAACAAAAGCAGCCAGCGTGACACAGGCTAAGGGTAGCCCGGTGACAAAGGAACAGCAAGTTTTAAGCTCGTGCCTCCAAGCACTTCCGAGTATAGCTTGTGGAAAGCTCAGCTACCACTGTAATCCCTTGGGAGATGAGACACGAAGGGCTAGCCCGTGCTTTGCCGGCCTCTCCTGTCCTTTGGAGCTGGCTGATCCCCAGGTGGTGACAGCAAGAAAGAGTCCAGTAGCCCTAACCAAAATGTAGGAGCAAGATCAAGCTCCATTGGTTTGTGAAAGGAAGGAGGTAATACGGCTGCCTTCCTCCCCAGCCTTGGCAACTCAAGACCGTCCTCAGACATCCTGATTTCCACATCTTCTGTGGAAGGAGGCCATCTGTATAAAGAGGCTGGTGTTTCCAAACAGCAATGTGGAAAGACTATGTACATGTAAACTGGGAACTGCCCCCAGACTGTCAAGTGGAAAAAATCCCAGATCGCTTTACCTTTACTTGCCAGTGGTTCAGCACTACCCAACTTCAACCAGCTGGCTTGAGAGCAGTTTGTGTTTTTAAATTATCAGATTGGGCTTATTGCACTAGTATTTAAAGCGCAGGCATGCTGTAAATCCTAAGTGCTCAGAGAAGCCCTTCCAGTTTGATTTTTTTCCAGTATTCTAAGAACTCTTGATTTTCTACTACTTCTAAGGACTGCAGACAGATGAGCTTGTTTGAGAAGAAAAGCTGGGAGACCCTTTTCCAAGAGCTCATTTAAGCAGTAAGAAAATATCTGCATGTGGCATTTACTCTTATCATGTGGCTTGTGGCTGGGTCCCCAATACTTAAAGCAAATTTTCTAGGCTTTCCTTAATCTAATTTGGGTAGGATCAAAGATAAATTTAGGCTTTAATGAGGACATAGCTACAATGAGTGGTGAGATAAACTCTTCCCAACAGAGCTGGGCAAGGAGATAATCTCATGTTTCAAGGAGGGAAACAGCTCTTGGAAAGGAAAGAAGGAGCTGAGCAAAGGTCTGACCTCTTCAGTCTTTCCCAGAAGATGAAAGGGAAAGGTGATAATACTATGTACTAAACATGTGATTCCCAGCAACATGTTCCAGCTGTGACACTGCCCACAGCTGTGATGAATGCTGCAAGGCCTCTGTGTGTCTGCCCTGCCAATGGATGGCTGCTCTCTGTGATGCCTGTGTTGATGTTTTGATCAGTCTTGCCTTTATAGTTCAAACAATAGCTGGCAACAGCTTCTGATGAAGACTGCTGCATGCATATGGCTGAGAAAGCTTTCCACCACTGTTCAGATTCAATTTCCATTTTCCGCCTTCCCTCCCAGTGTCCAACTAATTTCCAGCAGTGTCAATACGTTCTCAAACAAACTTTTAACAATTCTTCTGGAGGGAACTGAAACCAGAAACCAAGAAGAAATATGTTTCATTAAAGGCTCAGTAAAAAAGCAGAAGAGGGATTGTAGCATTTTAACTGCTTTAACTGAGAAGGGACTGCCTTTTCCATCATTCTCCATCGCCTGTCATGAGTTCCCTGTCCTGTAGACAGCCACATCTTGCCGAGTTTTATTTTATACTGCACTACTTTGACTACCCTGAGCTGTATTTCCAGCTGAAAACGCTACATGTCATGCAACAGCACACACGTGTGGCCTAAAGTACTTACACAATCCAGTCCACTGCTAATATCAAGGAGAGATCGTTGGTCGGAAGTCCAATGGCCTCCAAGATAATAGCGATGGTGAGGACTCCTCCGGCTGGGACCCCGGCTGCACCCACGCTGGACGCAGTTGCTGTCACACTGCAAAACAAATGGTGTTTCTGGTTAGCATTACATCACACATTTCCCCGCTACGGCAATTGTAAACAAAGTCTACAGCCAGGACACGCAGATCATTTGCTTCCCAGGCAAATCCCTTCCTGCTTGTTGATGCGTAGTAATGGGGATAGAGCACAGTTGCTCAGCAGGCATCTGCAGCAGCTACCAAGGTAATGGCTCAGTTTTTAATACTACCTTTTTTGGGGGGGGGAGATAAAACAAAACCTGAACTATTTCCCACTGCCTTACTACTACGTCAATTTCCAAGTCATGTATTGGTTCAAAGATGCTGAATACATTTTATCTTCTGGCCCCAAATGCAAAAAGGTAAACTGCACTGAAAAGGGTGCAGCACTGAAAAGGGTGTGCTAGCTCCACAACAGGGAGCAGCACCATCAAGCTAGGGCTATGCCGAAGCCAATTAGCTCTGCCCAAGACTTCAAAGCCCAGCCTGAGTGCTGTGCAGGACTAATGTGCTTTAAGACCTCAGAAGTCCAAGTATGCTGTTCATAGACACACGCTAATGGTACTATCCCTTCTCGGCATTTTGCTTGCATCCAAACAAACCTGAAAGCAGTGCATGTGCTAATGGACATGGATCATGCACCTTTTTGTTTGCAGATGTCTACAACTGTATTTTCCTTGGGCTATTATTGCGTAGTCCTCAGGCCTGTGTTAACACCTGAAAGGCTAATTTCACCATCTGCAAAGAAAATTATGCCCCAGCCCTGCCTTAAATAGACAAACAATATACTGAGAAATGCAATAAGGAAGGGAATAAAACCTGGCCAGCAAGGGTAAAAAATGCAAGGTTCTAAGAGGCATCTGGTGGATACAGCTTATGGATTCCCGGAGTACTGAGGGGCTAGAACTCCTAGGATACTCACTTCAGGGATTTTGGGGAGGGAATTGAAGAGAATGCCACTTCACGAGATATGGGACCTGGGAGGATGTTCCAGGCATGGAGAGGAGAGTCCCAGACAAGGAAGCAGGACTGAGGTGGTGGAAGAGATAATGGGGAAAAGCATAACAATCAGGAGGGGGATGATCATTGTCTGGCCTGGGAAACCAGTGATGCGATGTTAGGAAGGGCAGAGGTAAACAAGAACAGTCTTCGGTATGAAATTGATACAAAGGGACTGGGAAGCTGGCAGGAGGATTTTCTAGGACATTCAGAGGATGAATATGGGGTAGCTTTCTGCTTAGAGCAGCATGCCACAGTTATTCAGCTTAACGGCAAGTGGAGTTAGAGGAGATCCTTAAAGAAGGAGACAAATTTGATGTGAGGAACAGCTTTAAACAGCTCAAAGTCTGTTTCATAATTCAGTTACTCCTCCCAGGTCCCACCTTTTATTAAGTAGAGATTCTAGCCAATCTTCTAAAGCTTGGAAGACTCTGTTCTTTAATGACCCTATAATTATGTTTCATAGCAGTTTGCTAGCTTGGAGTCAGAGATGTGGAATGCAAACTGCTAGCTATTAACAGGGAGACCGCAGGCTTTAATGTGTCTGGGGGCCAGAAGGATGTGGTTACAATAGCAAGCAACTTACAGAATAGTGAAGATTTGCCCAGCGTTGAGGTCAACATTGTTCAGCTGAGCAATGAACACGGCTGCCATGCACTGAAAAATAGCAGCTCCATCCATGTTCACAGTTGCACCGATAGGAAGGATAAACCTGCTGATCCTATGGTCGACTCCATTGTTTTCCTCGATACACTTAATCATTGATGGGAGAGTGGCTGAGCTAGAAACATAGAATAGAAAAAAAAATCAAACACAAAGCATCAGGGCGCACTGAATGGAAAGTCGCTGCCTCGTGACTGTCATGTTTCTAACACGCTGCAGAACAGACTGTCAAGAAGATGAGGCCATTTTGTAGTCTCTCTCTGTCATGACAGCAGTGTCCCTCCTTGTTGGTCTTGAGCCATAGTATTTAATAATCTGCTTCCATCCAGAAATAGCTGGTAAGGACTTGAACCTCCATGACACAAGAACTCATGACCTAACTCAGTATGAAGCGTAATAGTGCAATGGAATGGTAAGGTCTCAAAACCTGCTGTACTATTACTTTCTCAAATGAACAGACAAATCAAAAAACACTGCTGGACTTACTTCTTGCATTATAAATTGTAAGGTTTCATTCATAAGCTCCCTCCTACTTCATGTTTAACTGGGCTCCTGTGACAGTCATGCATCTACTCCTTTTCAGGGATGACTCGAAATGATTTTATTTAGTTATGATCTTTGATCAGGAGCTTGCCCCTTGGGAAAAGTGTAAATGACATGCTCAATAATTTGGCAGTCTTTGGTTATGACAAATAAAAGCTGTTCAGGCCAGAGCTTTGAAGTCAACAATGCTAAGACACTTTACACTGGCTAGTAAATCTGCTTTACCCCTGCAGAATCAGTCTACAGCTGTTCTAGATCCTGCTGAACTTGGATAACTAGACATCACAGCACAAAGTCCCTCACTGATGCTCACTTTAATGAAGATTGAAAGGACAGCTGGCAAGATCTTTTTCAGGCAAATACTTTCACCTTTTCCCCCCAGAATTTCCAACTCAGCATAATGCTATATTCCCAGTATCTTGAGGAATTGTTTTCAACAGCTAATTATCAGTATTTCCTGTGCGATGGGCTGCTGACAACAGTGTAACTCCCTGTGCTCAGTAGCCTCTTTTTGCAATCTCAGGAATAGTATTTTCACCTAAAACTCAACACAATTTGGTGTTAGGATATAACCAGCTTACAGTCACTATTACACCTGGTCTATAGTCCCAAAAGAAGCACGGAAACCCACCTAGAGCAAGTGGCAAAGGCAGTGGCAAATGGTGTGATAAGTCCTAAGAGAAAACGGTACGGATTTTGACGTGTGGATGCAAAATAAATGAGAGGCAGAATGATTCCTCCATGGATGAAGTGGCCCAGAATAGAGGCGAAGATGTATTTTCCCAGGCTGGTCACCAGAAGCACAATATCTTCCATTTCCACAATCTTGCTCCCAACGAGGAACATAATGCCAATGGGTACATACCTGTGTGAAGAAATATGGCCTGTCATTAAGTACAACAAAAATAAAACACCTTGAAAAACATGCTGTTTTCCCTTCTAGAGACAACATTCTTCTAAGAATATGCTGCTCCTACTGAAGAGAAGCACCATACCCCACCACGCGCTCAGGCTACTCAAATTTGTAAGGCCTCTTTTACACACTTGCTTGGTGGAAAGCAAACAGTCCAACTGGAAAAGCTCTGCTCACCTGGCCACTCAGAGACAGATCCAGGAAAATGCAGAAAGGAAGCCTAGCAAGAAGTAGAAACGCTGGCTGAAGCTGAAGGCACCGATGTGATGTTTTAGCGCATCAGGGAGGAAGGCAGGCAAAGACCCAAAGCTAAGGTTACTACTGAAGGGAAAGTAGATGTTCAAAAAAGAGCAGTATCATGTCAGTGGAGTGGAGAAAGCATTGGAAGAGTGAGATGAATTTAGGTCATTAAGACGGTGGACACACTGGGTGCCAACATGTTCAGTGCAGGAAAGCAGCAGCTATGCCCATAGCAGTGACCCATACTGCAGAGCTCAGCTAAACACTGCTGATGCATTTGCCAAAGAAAGCAATTAACTCTGCTATTTGCCTACCAAAGAAAGACTAAGTCAAACGACCAGGCCTCCAGAGCCTCCCTCTAGCCAGCAGCCACGTATGTACACTCCCACCTCTCCTATCTAGAAACGTCTTCGGACGTCAGCGTTTGTTTGAAGTTTCCTTTGTCAGAAAGGCTTGGAACTGTTCCAGGGGAAGGGCCACATGTGGGCCACAGCCACACCTCTGCTCGTAACAGTGCAGCTGAGAACAGCCCTGAAAAGACAGAACTGCTCTAACATCTGCAGCACAACAGCTACTAAGCGAACTTTTGGAATCACTTCAGGCCCAGCCTCATTTCCTCCAAAGCTGTATTTGGCAAGCCTGGGTCTGAGTACCTCTACCTACTCCTGCATCTAAGATTAAAAAAAGACTAAAAGGTCACAGAGCGCTCCAAAGCGCTGCCCCAGACACACATGACTGCAAAAGATATGCACGCAATAAAGAAAATTTTTATCCCACTCTTGCCTGCAACCCAATGCCTGCGTTCAGCAAGGCTGATCAGTGGAGTCAGGGCAGACTTCAAAAGGTTTGGAAACATGTGCAAGCCTTAAGGCTGCTGAGATCAGCCACTTCTTCCTCATGTGCTTCTCCCTCAGCAGTTGTGCAGCTCCTCTGTTCTGCACCTCCTTACGTCCCAGGTCAATGTGAGCATCCTTTCTCTGGCCTCTACCGGCCAAATCTCTGGAGGGGCGTGTTGAACCTTCCCACCTAGCCTTTGCCAGGCCAGCCAGGTCTACCTGACGAGCCCCAGTCTTGCATGAGCTCTGCAAACACAAACGCTGGACTTGGACCTGAGACTGGATCCCTCCCTTTGAAGACGGAGGCTGGAGAGGAAGGAGCTGGGAGTTGAGACTAAAGTGCTGCTAAATACAAGGAAGGCTGATGATTGGGACTGTAAGAGAGCCGTTTCTCTTGGTAACGTGATTTGACTCACTCCACAGTGTCCTCTGGGAAGCACATGCAGCTTGACAGGTTTTGGATAAATACCAGGATGACACAAGAGCCTTAAGGAAGGAAAGAGAAGAAGTAAGGACTGTGGTGCATTGCAATGTTAAGAGTCAGCTGTGGTCCTATTAATCCCAAAGTAAGGGATTACATGCCATCTGATTAGCTTGAAGTGTTAGCACTGTAATCAGCTGAATACAAGAACTGCCTCTTATCAGTATTCAGTGTCCAAGGAATTACACTCAGGAGGAAAAGACTTAAGCTGCTTTCAAACTTCAAGTTTTTCAATCCCTTAGGACAGCAACTAACAGAGGGATCTGCCTGTGTAAATTCAGGTCTTTTCTTAAAACCTTTCTGCTTCTTAGAGGGAGAAAAATAGTAGGAATCAAAAAATGCTGAAAGAGGGGAGAAAACACACGTTTGCTGAGGTAACCTTATAGCTTTTCCAGCATAACTTCAGAAAGGGAGTGAGAAATACCCTACTGTTAATTTGTTAGCTAACCGTCCTTATGAATATTTTTATTTTTGCATGTGAGGTATTATTAGTGCCATTGGTTTCACAGGAGGAACTTAGACCCTCCCAGCTGCACAAGAGCAACCACGCTACTGCTCAGAGGCCTAGATTCACCCTGCCTGACAGACACAACCTGGCCAGGAGGCTGCTCCAGATCTTGGGTGGCCTGAACCGACTGATTTCTCTCTGGATAGAAAGTTCAGTGTACCCTTGTTCCTAACATACATGCTTTTGCTGGGTGCCAAAAGCTTTGTGAGATCTGTCAGAGCAACACCCACAACATGAATGTGTCTGGACTTCAGGGAACTGAGTGAAGTAATGGATTTGCTCATTTACAGGCAGGAGACAATCAAACCTTTGGAAACACCTATTCTTTGGCATGAGATAGCGAGAAGCATCCTTGGAGAAGCACAAACAAGAAACAAACTCTCTGCTAGTTATACTGGTTCCTGCTTCACCCAGGAAAATGAACAAAATCTTAAGAGTATGAACAGAGATTTAAAGATCCACTGTTATCTGCTGATAAAAATAATGGACACTCAATAGCCAGCACTACTGCTTCAGTAGGATGGAGACCATACCCCTGGAGACTATTTCCCCCTTCTGTGGAAAGGGTCGTAGGTTCTGACACCCTGCGACCCAAGTGGACACACGGGGCTCTGTATTCTTGCACTCAGCAAGGCTCCTCTCAAACCACATAGCAGTGAGTGGGGCTATCTTCTGATCTCCTTGGGTATCTTTCAGGTCAGTACAAGAAACTATCTAACCATCAAAAAAACTGAGGCATGAAGCTACAAGTATGATTTTGGCACTGCATTTTGCACATTTGCAGGTGCACTCCAAGAACGAACAACTCAGGCTTTTACGTGGCCGCGTTCCTCACTTGCTCACACCTCATTTATTCATTCAGAACTGTTGCCTTTAGGCACATGATGGCAGCTAGCCATGGGGCTTACGTTGTTTTGAAATAGAGTGTTGTCCTTCCTCTAATTGAAATGGAGTTCTGGAGAGGACTTTTAAGCAGCTATCTATCTGATACCTCAGCTATGCACAACAGGTGGAAGGCAAGAAGAAAATACGCTACAGAGTAACATCATGACATTCACTTTTGCTGTGGTGAAGGATCTGGTGTAAAAAAGCTGGAGAGATGGATAAATGGTGGGATTCCTGAACTAAGCGTAACGATCTAGTGCAGATGTACCTGCAGTCACACACTTACCACATAATCCAGGTGACCAAGACCATAGTTGCCTCATTGAACGAATTGAAGAAGCGAATGAGATCTTCTCCTTCCCGGCCAAGCTTCTTCAGTGCCACTCCTAAAACCAGAGCAAACAGCACGAGGCCCAGGATATTCATGCCTTCAATCTCACTACCGACAGGGATCTGTAAAGGTGAAATAAGAGGACTTGTTAGATGTGAGACCAGTGCAAAACCCAACAGAAGGGTCACCTCAGTTTGTTACTGCCTGACTGACATAAAATCAACATGCAGAGCTTATTTTGGGAAGGACAACACTTGACAGCTCAGCACTACAGAATGGAAACACGGTGCGCAGTTGAAAGGAACCAAACAGGATTTGGATTTAGTCCTGATACAAAATTCCTTGGTTCCAGCTAGCGTGGATTTACTGAGGAGGGAAAGGGCCTGTCGCTACCTGCCCTTACACCCTCCAATACACTACGATATCCAAACACGCTGTTATTTCCCGACACTTCTGAGAGGCATCTACTTTCAGAAACTGCTAGCTGAAAACCATGAGAAAATATTCAATGTTACAAAGTGGAAAGGAGAAAAAAAGCAGAGTAAGGTAGCAAAGTGGGAAAGCCACTCATTCATGTCTCCACATCAGCCAGGGGAGATGCACAGAGAACAGAAGAAATACCTGTTCTCCTTCTCAGAAATTGTGTGTCTGTGTGGTACAGGTAAGAGGATGAAAAACAGGACCTGTCTATTCACAAAAACTAACCTACTCACTAGTCTGGTCAGCTGCTCCTTCACGGTTTGCCTCTCAAGAAGAGCTGGGACTTTTTTGGCAAAGCAGTATCGCATGAACCGAGGGAGTGTTCTTGTGGCTTCATAAAAATACAATTGTTTTGACAAACATTTTTTTTTTCCCCTCCAACTTGGCAGTACAAGCTCTACATGTCAATTTTTTGTTTTATTTGGAAGGGCTTCTAAAACAAATTAGATTTATGGACAAGCTTTGTCCTTTTGGCTAGTTTAAGTAGACACTAGCTCAACAACTAGGAAAGAAAAACATATTCTCAGCTAAAAGCTTAAGATGAATATTGACTAAAGAACTCAGGGTACTGATCTGCTACAGATAAAAGCAGCGTGCCTGGGATGATACTTGCTCTGGAAATATACTGCTGAACTGGACTGTCTCTTAGTGACAGGTGGAAACAAAGAGCTGCACAGAAGGGGATAAAATAAATTATACACAAAGCAGTGTGAAGGTTAAACTGCTGTTAACAAGAGCGTTTATGAGGACAGACACTGAAGGTTCTGGCTTTTTATTTGATAGCTACTAAATAATTAGATACAGGAGCTGTGATTTTTTTATGGTAGTTGCTTGTTCAGGGCAAAATTAGTATTTATTTGATTTCAGACCGAGAGAAGTGAAAACATGGACAGCATATTAGCACTGGGACTCGGTGTATCTCCAGAGATGTCTGAAGAAATGCGTTGTTTTCTGCACACACAGCAGCTTTTCAGTCTGCTAGTTTTGTCTATATTTTCTTTAGTGTGTCTGAAAACCATAAACACTTACTGGGCTTAGACAAGTTAGACAAAAAAAAAAAGAGACCTTCCTACTAATTCGGTGAACGGTCTGTGTCCACGATATGTGCACATTTTTCTACTTTTCACTTCTGTTGGTAAAAATAGGAGAGGAAATCGGTTCTAGCAGCCTTATGGTAAGTCTTAACTAAGTTTCAGCGACGGTTCATCAGATCAATGTATGAGCATTGAATCTTATGACGGATTTATTCACTGAAAGTAAGTAAATATGCAGTAAAATAATGCTGCTTGACTTTTTTTCTTCTTGTAGGCCACGTCATTTCAACAAAACAACGTTTGCTCTGAGAAATGTCAACTGAGGCAACAGGTACGCGTTTTTACATCAGAAAACAGTTCACATGGAGCGAATGGAATACTTTGCCATTTTGACACAACTTTTCAGCCTGGTATTTTATACTTATTATTTGATTATATAACATCTTATATCAAGTTCATTTGATACAAACCCCTGCTTGGAACAAAATTTTACCATAATGGGCCCCAATTTTTTCCACCCCAAAGAATGTTTTTACAAAAACAAACCAAGACAAACGAAAACAAAAACAAACCCACAACACTGAATGGTCTTTTTGTTTGTTTCAGTTCTCATTCAGGAAAAAAAAAATCTCTATCAAACTTTGCTATGCAACACACACACGATGTTTCAAGCTGCTGAAAGCGCTCAACATCCTGACCTGGATGTTACTGGGAGGGAATTTCACGACACTACTTACACCAGTGTTTTGCAAAGTATCTCTATCCTTTAAACCCTTTCTGCTGGAGAACTGCTTCTCAGCTCATTAATGCAGCAGCGTGAGCCTGAAGCCTAGCAACCCGCTGCCGTTTGGGCTTCCCAAAGATCTGGTCTCAAGAACGAGGCAAAACTGTGCTGAATCTGCAAGAGGATCACGCAGCTTCCCAACAGCTGCGTAGGGCATCCAGGGACACAGAGAGGGACCCAGAGAACTCCTTGTGCCCAATTTGGAACATAATTTCCCTGATTAGAGTAGGTGAGTGCTCATCTGGTTCATTCAGACCCCATAAGCATCAGCCACTCCACCTCATTCAGAGCAATGCGTGTCAAAGGCTTGCCAGGTTTTGCTCCTGGAAAGCTAGGAGGGCAAGACATGCTACTCTCATCTCCAGTTAGCTACAGCCAAGGTACACGCAGCTTCTCACCTTCTGTCAACATTCACAGTGGCCTACTGTGCATAAATTGGCCAATTCTTCTCTAACTCTTTCACCTCCTCCCTCTCCAGAATGACAATACATGGAGTTTAGTCTTCTTTTGTCCTTAAAGAGATGTCTCTCTCCACCTTGCTCCCAGCTGCTGCTGTTCTCCAGGTGCTCACACTTAAGAGCCCTTTTAAGCCTAGCTCTTATAATTTGGAGACCCCTAAGCTCTTGGTGACAAGAGGGAGGACTCTGTGCACAGCCACCAAAAACTTCTTAGCTGTTTCCCTCCTTCTCATTGCGACCCCCTGCCTTCAGGTCTTGCTTGTATTCTCTTTCTTTTCAGCCCGTTTCTTTCCAACACACAGCATTCCCCGTCACCTATTATCACTGCGAATTTAGGCAGAAGTTGTCCCCTTGGTTTTCAGGGAAGAGTCCGCAGTATTCAGGGAATTTTGTTTCCTTGCAGCAAAATATGGAAGAAGCCCAGCAGTAAATCCTCAGCGGAAGATCCTCTCAATCCCAGCCTCTAAAACTGGCAGATGCTGAACAGCCTTTTTGTACTCTCACAGAAGAGTCCATCATCCCAAAGGAGCTGCCGAGCCAAGCAGCATTGTGGACACCAAACAAAAACAGCTTTAGTGAGAGCTTTGTTCCTGGGTAAACTATGGAGCGCGTTATTGTTTGCCTGAAATTCTGCGTCCTAATAGAAAGATTCACAGATCTCTCCTGGTCCTTGAAGCCTCTGAAGATACTATTGTTTTTTAGCTCTAAAAACAAAACATGTATTAAGGAAACAACTGCTGACATTGAGCTATCCCAGTAATAGGTGCCTGAAAAGAAAATGCAGCCATGTGATGTGAGGAAGAAGAGCAATCAGCAGTTTGTGTATTTTTTCTACGGCCACAGGAGGAACTCAGCATCCCTCACAGCCTCCCTTTGCTGCAGATGGAGAACTAAGATAGTCTGTGCCCCAGGAAGCCTTGCTGCCAAAGAGACAGAGAGGATGTAGCCATAAAAGCTAGGTAAACACGAGGCAGCATGTGAAACAACACAAAGAATGTGGCTGAGCAGACACCTACGTGCCCCACTACTCATATCAACAGCAAGAGAAGTCAGGAATTATTAACCAGCAGAAAAAAAAATCCATGTAAAATTTTGTTCTACACTGTTAATATGGAAAGAAGGAAAAAAATTTCCCTCTTCCAATATTCTGCTGATGAAAGAAAATTTAGATAGGAATACCATCTTGCTTCCTGTAACCCATCTTCTACGGCTATGATATTTATACTACGCATTATCCAAAAATCGTACTCTTCCTTTCCAAACTTAATTCTCATCTATCCGTAACTAATGTCATCAGACCAGTACTGAAACTGAGCTAACACCACTGAGATGGTATTTTTTGTTTTTATTATTATTTGGTCCCTTCTTCCCTAGAGACTGTAGGATGTCTTCTGTAATTATAGAAGCTGAGATCTAGTTTCATTCCAAAAACTGAAGCAAGTTTTGGGAAAGTAATAGGGGAAATAACATTTACATCATAACCACTGGCAAAACCAGACACCAGTGACAAATTCAGAATATTTTTTGTGATATTACATCAACCTGGAATCTGCTAAGTGAGAAAAAAAAAGCAAGAAAACTGAAAAATAACCTCACATTTCAAATTGACTAAAGGTGCATTCTTATCTGCTGAGGAAGCACGATGACTTTAAAAAGAATTTTAAAAGCGCTCCACGTCTGAGCCTATGTCCAGTGGATACGGTTGGCCCCAATCTGTGCTTGGTTGGCAAGGAGCTCCTCCAATCTTATTGCCTGAAGATGAATAAGAGGAGCCTTATCCACCTTCCATTTACTCCTGCTTAAATGAATTACTTCACACTCTGTAAGCAAACACACATGCCTAAGTACATATTGTTATTGTTAAGCCTTTCATGTTGAAATTGGTTGCAGCAGCACCAGGCTGCACAGGCATGTATTGCCTGAGGATATTATGGCATGAGAAAAGAAAAGTGCTCTTCTGGGGTCACATGGCTCTTCTGCAGTCATTCCCACGCACCCCTGTCAGATAGGGTGAGAGCAGATCTGGTCTAATGCAATCTTACAGGCATGGGCAGAGCCCGAGCAGATGGCGCTGCCTTCTTCCCCAGTTAAACTGCTCGCTGTGGGATAAAGGCTTGACTTTTCCCCTGCTCAGCTCTTGTGCCATCGAAGTCACCTGCCACCCTGCCTCCCGGACCGGTGAAAGTTCAGCCCGTGAGCCCAAAGCAGAGTTTGAAAATACAGGGTTCTGCATCGCCTGCTCACACGCCATGCATGGAGAGGTGAAGGTAATGAAGCCACCACTTCCTGCGCTCGGGATTCGCTGCAGGGCATAAACCGCCTTCCACACAGATGGGTGGAACTGGTGGGCAAGCCCTACCTGAGCCCTTCCATGCCAACATGACAAAGGTCCTGCCCTAGCGAGATATAAATCATACTAAAGATACATTAGTGTATCTGATAATCATTTCAGACAGTCAGAACAAACCTGAGAAATACAAAATAACCCTGAAAGTCCTTTCCATGCTCAGTCCCGTATCCCCAAAATCCCACAAAATCCCACAGGACATTTCATTTGGAGTGAGGTGAAATGCTGTAGGGTGAGATGCTTGGTCTGATTTGTAGCGTGCTGTCTGTAAGGCAAAGTTAATTACTGCTGGATCTGTAACATGTAGGCTCTGGCCAGCAGCAAAGATGTTTGATATCCCTGCGCTGCAAGAAAGATTCTACAAAACAGGCCGTAGAGCAAACTCTGCAAGCCCTACGAGCCACATGTGGAAGGCAACACCCCCCACCTTAACAATACCTCTAAATTAGGTTTCATTTTTACCACTAACAGCCTTTTTTTAACGTTCTGTCTGTAACTTTTATCCCTTCAGACCATTTGTTACCACTTCACATCAAACAAAGTTTCTGCAGCATGGTAACAAGAAAAAATTACCAGTTAACTTTTTCTTTAGAGAAGCCTGGGAAGGGAAAAAGTGTCACTCTCTCCAAACCATTAACGGAGGGTAAGGCTTAAGGGACATGAAGCCAGTCTGATGGCTACTTAACTCCAAGGCTACAGAAAATACTTTTTGGAAATATGAGGCAGAGGGACTAATTAGAATTCTAACTAGAATTTAGATCAGGTGAGTCTGGATCTCAGAAAGCACGTCTTAAAAATAAGGTGTCAAGTGTAAGCTTAGATGAGTCCCACTCTCTTACCCATCATAGCTTTGTTTTGTGACTGTGAGTAACTCATCAGGCTTGTGTGTCTAAGTTCCAGACAAAGAGAAGTATCTTGTTTCTTTCCTAGGAGTGCTGGAAGGGACTAAAGACTGTGAGGCAGTTAAATAGTATAGCTAACATGGGTGTGTATAAAAACCGAAGAAGTGACCTTACCTTTTCCACCGTGACATTTCCAGAGGTAGTATTTCTGAGCACTGTCCTATACTCTGTTACATACTGCAGGTAAGGAAAAAGAAAAAAAAAAAAAAACAGTTTATGCTGAGCAGATCATCAATGTAACTCTAGCACCTAGTATTTCACAAAAAGGAGGCTACTGTCAGGAACTTTCTCTGGAAACCATACTGTGGAGAAAATGAGCCTGCCTTGTGCAGGCAAAGGGGAGCAGCATATCCAGCTCCTTCCCCACGTGGGAACAGAGAGGTGCTATGTGACAACCAAGTTCCCAGGTTTGGGTAGCAGCAGAGGAAATCCCCTCTCCTCTACGCTGCTCTTGCTCATGCACCACAGAGTTGCACTGGCTCCCGTGGAAGGCAAGTGGTGCTTGCACTGTTTCACCGCTAGAAAATGGTGAGACACATTAAAATTGTCAGTAGAGCACCTGAAATCAAGGCCAACAGTTTACTTTGATAAAGAAGCTAGACACCACACAAGAGCAGGGCACTTCTTTGGGTCTTATTTCTTCAGATAAAGCTTTCACGCTTGCCAATTACCTGTGACAACGGCAGCACAGAGGCAAGGAGGACTTTAGTTCATCCCTGAACATACGGAGCCCTGCAAAATCACACCGTTTGCCATGGAATTCGTATGTCTGATTACATCAGGTGCTTTTACAAATTCCACCTACTGCAAGTTATATGACTTCTTTCTGGCCTTTCTGTTGTTGTTTGGTTTGTTTTTAAATAACAGCAGTCACTTGGTCTGTCTGCAATGCAACTCGTGTCCAAAATCTGCACGTATCTTACCGTTCGGAAAGCTGCAGCAACAATATTTGCAGGAAACAGGTTTCTGTAAAATACAAACAAGAAAATGAAATATTTCTTTTAGAACTTCTAAAATGAATGCATCAGGATGTTCTGCTCTCAGAAACTAAATTCCTTTTGCATAGGCAAGCACATTGGCACTAGTGAGGTACGTACTACAGCAGAAAGTCTGGCAGCATGGAGCAGATGTCTTGCTGCTTCTCCAGAGGTGTGACATCTCCACA
This sequence comes from Heteronetta atricapilla, assembly GCA_011075105.1. Lineage (NCBI taxonomy): Eukaryota > Metazoa > Chordata > Aves > Anseriformes > Anatidae > Heteronetta > Heteronetta atricapilla. The sequence continues at coordinate 10,281,563 of CM021733.1, forward strand.
CCTTCTCTTGCTCATCCAGAAAGCCCTCGCTTGCACCCACAGCTAACCATTTGGGTCGGACATCAGAGGCAATCAGAAACGACGCTAATTAAACACCCCAGCCAGTGGCTACACAAACTGGCTTAGCCACGCCGGCTGCAGCGACAGCTTACAGCCTCCAGGGTTCGGCAGATTTTTAACATTACTCACGTGATTACAGTTTGCCCACAGCACGAACACCAAGGGCAATCCAATCAGCACAATCCACCTCAGAGGCCAGCTTAAGCCTTCAGCACAACAAGGTCGGCTTTCCCGAACACGGAGCTGAAGCAGAACAACGCCACGGGCCAGAGCTGTCTGCGAGTGCTGGAGTGATTGAACAGCACGGGTGAAAGTAGCGGTGACTGGCAGGGAAAGCTGCAACACCCGAATTCACGGTGCCTTCACCCAGAAACGCACAGTGAGCAGCAGGTCTGTGCAGAGAGGGTATAGTGCAGAGCGTCAAACGCTTGCATCGGGCGCTCGGTGCATCTATTAAGCAACACGGCCAGGCAAAATGATTAACTGGGGCATGTAAGGAAGAAGTTGCTTCTTGTTGCATGTTTATAGTTCACCGGTTGTTTTTAATGCCACGCTTCCTTTCTTTCCATGCAGCGGGTAAGGAGCATGAGCTTCCTGAGCCAAACAGCAGCTCTTTTTTGCTGTGTCAGAAAGCAAAATGGGCTCAGAAGCAGCTCGGCACCAGGCAGACGACAGGACCCTAGCTGGTGAGGGCAGGGAGGCTGGGGGGGTGAACTGGAAACACTGCCAGCTGAATGCAGTATGGGGGGACGGGAATTCTGATGGCAAGATAACAAAAGACCTTACCCAGAACCAATTAATTGTGGCAAAGAGAATTGGGGTAGCTTCTCCCCATCCTTCGCTCCTCGCACTGCACAGAAATGGGCTCAAAGAAAGCCGCAGTTCTCTTCAATCTCTGTCCTGTTATCCCCCCGGTTTTGCTGTAGTTATCCTGGCAAACACACTTTTAAATCAGGGTTTTGGTTGCGATCATCCCACGAAAGCTCACATCCAAACCACAGCAAGAAACAGAGCAGCTGAGTCAAATCTTCGAAAGCAAGAGGGAGAGGAGCTCATGAAAGATTAAGATCCGGCACAGATAAGGACTTTGGCCTTTTCCATTGCACAGCTCTGTAACCCTGCTGCGTGACGAGGATTTTCCCACAGCCTTGGCAACACTGCAAAGCACACAGCCCTTCATCAGACGTGGGGCTGCTGAGAACTGCCTCACCCCCTCCTCCTGTTGCACTGCAAGTGTGTTAGGAGGCAGCTGGATAGGGCAATCTGTTTCATAATTTGACTTTTTGAGTCTAAATTCCACTTAGCATGCAATTTTTTTCTCCTTTGCCGATGTAGCTGCCTGCCTGAAAGCAGGAGACAGCTCTCACCCTACAAAGATGCTTAAGAACTGGCCACTTAGTCCACTAAGCTGCGTCCACAGAGCTGCTAAAATGCAGCAATGCTTTAGCAGCTGGGACTCTGGGGTGCAGAAAAACCTCCCAAAGTCAAAGCACACTTACTTCTATCTGGAGTGAAATGCCACATGTACGAATGGGCCAGCTCTGCGCAGATTTTTAACCAAAAGAAAAAAGAAAGCACGCTGTTGGAAAAATCCGAACACATCATTTCAGTTTTTCATATCGCGGCGGTTACTTTTTAAAAAAAAAAAAGAACGATGGGATTTTGAAGAAGCAGAGAGATGAAGAAAGACTGAAAACCACCCAGAAATCAAATTACTTTTTTTTTTTAAATCAGCTTTTCCATCCTGACAAAACAAAACCAAAGGAAGCAACCCCAAAGCCCAAACAATATGTTTCTCCAGCGTTTCAATGCGGCCGAGGAACCCAAACCTCCATAATTTACACAGTACGTCAGGCAGGGGCCCCAGTAATTAAACACTAACTTAACTAGAAGCATATACTTAAAGCACATACTTGAGTGATGTCAGTAGCCCTACTACATGAAGACAAGGGGCAGGTTCTTGCTCCAGATGCAAAGCAGCGCACTAAGCTATTCAAACACCAGCATACTGCAGGCGCTCTGCTTCATCCCTGCAGCACCGGTCGCTGGATGCGTTTCTGAGGACGGAGCAGAGTGTTTTTGACAGTCCACCAAGTGGTAAATTCGGCTCTCGCTCAGTCCAGCAGCTCAGGAGGACCCAAAGGTTCCCTTGCATTGTGTGTTTCGTTCAGTCCAACTTTTAAGCACAGCTGACTAATTCACAGCATGTAAAAAAAACATTTTGCTCCTCTTTGTTTTAAATCCTGGAGTTTAAGAAAAGCCCCGAGCTCGTAAAAAGCAATCCCCAAATACACAGCTTATCACAGAGACACGAGTTCTGCACAGACCCTGCTCATCCCTCACTAAGATCGGCTCGCATGCGAATTAAATTAAGCTTTAATTACGCGTGAGTCAGACCGCAGGTTTTCAGCTCCATCACTTAAGACGCCTTTGTGCAAAAACACCACCTCAGTGCCTAAAAAACAGGGGCCAGGATGCCGGGAGCTACAGGAGGAGACAAAAGCCGCCTCGTGACCTGCCTGGGCACATCTGTGCCCGCAAGGCTTCGCTCAGCGTGTGCGGCAAAGCAAAGCTCACCGACCGCAGCACACCAGACCCGGGTCCGTCCCCACGAGGCCGCGTCCCCGGGCGAGCCGAGGGGTCGCGCAGGGAGGCACAAACACCCCTCCTGCCCGGGTGAAGCAGCGAACAGAAAAGCTGGCTAATTGGGCGTGCAAATTAGACGCGGGTGCCTGCCAGCTGGTGCTCCTGCACGGCCCAGATCTCTGGGTTTCTAGCTCCGGATGCCCACGCCAGACATGAATAAGGAGTTGAAGGAAATCAGCACGGCTCTGTCACGGGATTGCTGGTTACTGCCGCTCGTTTATGTCCCCGTCCCTGCCACCGCCGTGCCCTTGCTGAAGAACGTGGTCGGCTTTTCACAGCGGGTTATCACAAGAGCATGCCCGCGAGCAAACCCTGAGTCTGGGTGATAAGGAGCCCGGCGCAGGGCTCCGGGGTCAGGCAGCCTGGGGCCCGTGATGCAAAGAGGTGAAACCTCCGTAGTGGTGGAGTATCTGATACAGAGAGACTCTGTGCTCTCTCAGAGCTGCAGACAGACAAAAAGAACAAAAATCCACAGCTGTCAAGAGTAACAGCTGCACCTTGGGGCCGGAGTGGCAGCTGGGCTGAGCAAGGAAAGCCCCACGTACCTGCACATCGCCTGGGGTGAGGAAGCACCAATCTCAAATTCTCTTAAAATAGGAACCAGATACAGCGACAGCACCAGAAGTTTCAGGTTTTGCATACTTTCTGTTTGGCTACTGTAAAGAGGAGTGCCTGTGAAGGCTAAAGAAAGATGTATTTTGCCGTGCCAGAGCTCACACAAAGGGAAAGGGGGTTATCAGAGGTGAGGAAGCACAGTGTATCCCAAGCGTGCAACTGCAGCTCCACGGCAGTGCTCTGGAGGCTGTAGCTCCCACCCTTACCGATTTTGACAGGATGGTCAAATTCCTCTCTCCTCCTTACCCGGTGTCTTTCCACCAGTGGGGGAAGGCTGGCATGGGAACTCCTTTGCTGCATGTATAAGGGATTATTATTAATCACTGTTTCTAAATGATTCTTTTGCTACAGCTCCGCAAACTGCTTTGCTCTGGCAGCAAAACCATGAAGGGAAATCCAGGCAAGCAGAACAAAACCCTAAAATAACAAGCATTCCTCTTCTATTGCTTCTTACAAAAAGGTTCCACTTATGAGGCCAAAAGCCTTGCTGTTGGAAAACATATTTTTCTGAGGACGCTTGGACCAAATGGGTGAACATTAGAAAAAAAATATATATTCTGTGTTGTTATCTCCTGTTTTTCAATGAGGTCTTTTCAACGGTAAGAGTCCACCGACCGCAACTTCACTGCCACCTGAAAATCTGCCAGAACACATCACAGTCTGGATTGCTCTGGTAGCTTTATTTGTCTTTCTGTCTGAGGATTTTCATTCACTAGCGCACAAGAATTTTTCTGGTCCGCATTTCTGTAGGTATGTGGATGCACAACGCACGTCTTGGATATATACATTACTTGTGAGGGCGTGCATCTGCTTTAACTCACAGAAACTTGAAAATGTTATTTGCTTATAACAGATATTTGATTGTTTTTTGTCTTAATGTTCCAGTCTGTATTTACTTAGCCTGGGAAATAAAGCATAACTGGGAGGAGTCAGCAGTAAAAGGGAACTAGTTCTGAGAGAAAGGAACACAGATGCTAAGAAGCTTTCCACCAATAATTTTAAAAATATATACAGTGCAGGCGGGTGAACAAAAATGCCAAGTGCTTCCTACAAAACTCAGTCAGCAACCCCCACACCTCAAGGGAGGACCCAGGCTGAGACAATGACACAAGCGAAGGTGGACAGTAACATTTCCTATTTCTCCTTTCCCTGAGGGTACCCCGGAGTTAACAGCTAGTCACCCAGCTACAAAACCCCGTGGTTAGCCTACCTCGGGAACATCTGCAGAACTGCAGATGCTCCCAGCCACCTCTTACATCTAGTTACCGCTATGGAGGTGGCATCTCCCCCTCCTTTCCTAACTGTCAAGTTTTGCTCTCTGTTTCCACATCAGGATTTCAGAGTGGAAGACCAGGGCTTTAAGAAGCAACAATTTCTGGGGTGACTGGTGTCCGAATAAGTGCTCTGGAGCCCATCTTCCCCAAGGTCCATCCTGGCCCTCTGCTCTGCAGCCCACATGGCAAATCGTGGCTGCTGCTTTTCCCTGTGCTCAAACTCACGCCTGCCTTCCCTCCGGCTTCAACGGCGCTTGGAGGTAATCCACAGGATTGCTCACAGCGCCGTGGGTACTCCCGTTGGCAGCCCAGCTGGTAACCTCTGGCGGGGAGACAGAAAGGAGCAATAACATTTAGACTGCAGCAGGCTTGTCTGTCGGCCCGAGAAACCCTGACCTTACTGCTTGAGGCAAACACCTGGACCTCTGCGTACCCTTCCTATAAAAAGCTAATGATGCTGCCTCCTTCCCACTCACGACTGCTACAGCTAGGGCTGGATTAAAAACAAAAACAGAATTCCCGTCCCAAAGCCAATGCCATGGTTTCAAAATATGTTTTCATCCCAAAGCAGGGCAAAGAAAACCACCATCTGAGACCTTTTTTCCACTAAAAGTACTGTAAAATACTTTGTTGAAATGTTCCTTTTTGATGAGTGAGATTTTCTGCTCAAGTCCTTTGTTTATAATTACAGCAAAACATTGACCTCACTGAAACGAAATGTCACGACCATCCGCCGCTGGAAATTTCGACCGGATCAATAAGTTCCCGCGAAACTGCCCAAAGTTGTTGAATCAACAAATACACATCAGAGCCAACACAAAACTCTGACCTTATTGAAGCATGCAGTCTTGACAATTGCCCATCAGAAGCGTCGACAAATCAATAGATTCTTGCACAACATTTGATGTTGCTGATTCAACCACCTTCCACCGAGCTACGAGTGGAGTGGGACGTGTTAGTTGGTGGCTGCCGTCGCCTCCTCACCACCCCACCTGTCTCTCCCTGGTCAGGCTCTCTCCTCATCTCCTGCTGCTCTGATATTTGGTACAACGGAGCTGCTCTTCGCGTCAGAGGCTCTGGAGATGCTCACAAGGCCCATCCATAGCTGAGACCAGCAGCCTCTTGTTCACCAGTGAGTCACCATTCATTTATTTCTGAAGCCCACGATAAATCTCTTTTCCAGAGGCCACGTCTGCATACATAGATGTGTATTTATGTGAAAACTTTAGACTAGGAAACAGAAAACCATGACCAAGTATGAAGATGACCTCCAGACATCGCTGCGACGACGGAACGTAGCGTCTTTGGTCATTAATTAATCAACTTCCCAAGCGCAGAAAGGATCTGCATCCTGGGAAAGGACACCCCGTGTCATCCCTGCAGAAGCCATGGTAAATATTTGACTCACAGCCGTGACTTCCTTAGGCCACGTGTGGCATGTTTTCAGTGCTGCTGCGGGACTCAGCCTGGTTGCACCTTGTCTTCACATTTTATCTGAAAATGACTGAGCAGTAAAGCCTTGAGGGACACTGGGGCTCTCATGACACAACTGAAAAACGGAGTTCTCTTTTGTCTAATGGGAAGTTTCATGAACCAAAAACCAGAAAAGCTCAGAGCTGCAAGACCCACCCATGCTGAAGGCAATGGTTTCGGCCCTCCAGAGCTGAGGCCTCCTTAACTAAGACAAGGCTGCACTCCTGGAGCCTTCCACCACAGCAGGGACCAAGACCAATGCTCAAACCAAAATTCCCAGGTTTTCAAGAACAATTAACAACAACAACAACAAAAAGAATTAAAAGGGAGAGAGTTAGGTATTATTTCCAGAGAGTCACAGAACTCACTCCATCCCCAGGCCTCTCATGGGTCTATGTTAAGATCAGGAGTTTTAGAGGAGAGCACAGTGATGGCTCTGTGTCCAAACTCCTCTTTTTCTGACCAAATTTCACTGTCATGGCTCTGGAAATTGGACTGCCTGATATGGCCACCATAGCCCTTGCCTGGAGCTCCAAGAAAAAGTTGAATTCCAAGCGCGCCACAGATGTGTTGTAGGGGAAAGCCCCTGGCGCCTCACTTCCCAGAGGAAATCAGTCTGCCATCAGCACACTTCCCCCAGGTCTCGCCATAATGAGCATAACTTTGGAGTGAAGGTCTCAACCCCATCAGTACTGTCACTTGGAAGGTGAACTCCCCATCTGCATTTACAGCCCAGAGCAAGTTTTCTGCTCCCAAGTTCACAGACAACGCCCACAGTCTCCAGCTCACTGGAGCATCCCTGTCCCATTTCTTGGCTACATCCTACCCCGCACGGCATGGCGACACAGCAAAATAAGCACCAGCTGCAGCAGCCACGCTAGGATGCACCCTGGGACAGCCACCACAACAGTCAGTCATCTCCTTCCCAGCGCCTCCTGTCCTGCTGACTCCTCCTTCTGTGATTTTCCTTCATGCTGCTTTTATCAACTTCTTGTCACCTTCACAGCCAGGCCACCTACTCCTGGTCTCCTGTTATTGCTTCACAACATGGTCTGTCAGGAATTGTCAGGGTTGGCCATAAGAGGTTACCGATATGAAATACATGATGGCTGATGGGCCCCTGGACTGGTCCATCCGGAGACAGGGGAGAAAAGGAGAAAAACATGGATTTCTAAATACATATTTTCTCTTTAGAAGCTCTTTTTATCTTTGCTGTCATGTCTGTTTACCCAGATACGTCAAAAAGTCTCTCAGTCGAAAAACTGAACTCAAAAAGCAAAGACACAAATTAAGAGCCCCACACTCTGCTTTGCCATGACCAAGATATCTGCTAAGCACAGCTCTTCGGCCACTTGGCTGGGATGTTGCGGGTCACCTCCCTTACACTTCTGTCTACATCTCGGTAAGAAGGCCTGCCACCTCCACAGCCCCCCATCTTCCCACATTTCCGCGAACTTCCACGCGCCGTCCTCCATCACTTCACATCGCTCCCTCAGCTGCATCTGCCAGGGGCGCCCCGGCGGCAGCTCCCCGGTTTTACCGGACTCCACCACTTCCCTCAAATGCCCACGGTACTTCCCCATGACTGCCCTCGGGTATGAAAAAGCGACAAAATCTGAGCCAGGATAACAAGACGCGTCAGTCCTTCGCGTCTCGGGTTCTGCACCGCAACTCAGCGGCGTGTGAACGCTGCTGGAAGTCTGGGACTCGAGAAGTTGCCTGGACTTCTGCCTCATTTATGTAATTGTTTCTCTTTTATTTAAAGAGCTGGGCAGATCTCGACAAGACATGGGCTCTGAGAAAAAAAAGAAAAAAGGTTATGTCTGCTGCTTTTGCCCTTTATGCAGGGTGCTAACATGCTCCGTGATGTTCTGGGTACTCCTCGATGGAAATGTTTCCACACCTGTACCTAAGGGAGGTGAAGGTGCAACGAGAGGCAAAGGCAGGTTGGGATGCGTGTGAAGAGACTGAACAAAGGCTGGAAGGGGGAAATACAAAAACACAAAAGAAAAAGGTGTGTGCGATGACGAGAAGAGCTGCCTGGCTCCAAAGACAACAGGCAACGGGGCAGGAGAAGGTGCCGGGCACCCAGCCCTGGGCAAACTCGCCACCCTCACAACCACCAGGCCAAAAAAATTAAGACAGCGGGTGGGAGGAAGGTTGAGGGAAGGCAGGCTGAGGGATGGAAGGAGGCTGAGGGAGAGAGGCGGCCAGCCCGCAGGACGGAGGGAGGGAGGAGGAAGGAGGAAGGAGGGGGGTGCCCGAGCGGCAGCGTGCAACATCGCCGGGTCTGTCATCATCCTCCCGGCTGGGAGGGAGGGAGGGGGGAGGGAGGGAGGCCCTACCTGACGAGGTCGAGGAACGAGTCCACCGTCTTCTTGCTGGGGGGCGCGGCGCCCGGCAGCCCCAAGCCCGGCGTGTTGAGGGCGGATGCTCCGGCGCCGGGGCGGATGATGAAGCCGAGGGCGACGGCGAGGCCGGAGGCCAGCAGCGTGGTGCCTAAGAAGTAGGCGACGGCGATGCCTCCCAGGCGGCCGAGGGAGCGGGTGTCGAGGCTGGCGGCGCCCGACACCAGGCTGCAGACCACCAGCGGCAGGATGACCATGCGCAGCATGCGCAGCAGCAGCTCCCCGGGGAAGGCCAGGTAAGCCACCTGCGCCGGGCTCAGCGCCGCTCCCCGCACCGCGGCGCCCAGCGCCACGCCGGCCACCACCCCCGACACGGTCAGCACCACCAGCGCGTTGCGCCGCAGGAAGCCCCGGCAGCCCCGCAGCCGCCCTCCGCCGCCGCCGCCGCCTTGCTCGGCGCCCTCCGCGTGGCCGTTGCCCGCCTTCTCCCCGCCGTCCCCCTTCTCCATGCTGCCCGCCGGCTCCATGCTGCTGGCGGCGCGCTGCCTGCTCGCTCGCTGCCTGCGTCCCGCTAGCCGCCCGCCTCCCGCTGCCCGTCCGCCCGCCCCGGAGGAGGGAGGGACCCGGCGGCCGAGGGGCGGTGCTGCCCCGGCGCGGCCCGGAACGGGACGGAGCGGGTCGGAGCGACCCCGGCCCGCGCCGCCGCCGCCGTTTGCCCGCCGCTGCCCGGCCCCTCAGCGCCGCGGCCGGCCGGGGGACGCGCGCGGCCCCTCCG
>CM021733.1:10291153-10335052 GCA_011075105.1 Heteronetta atricapilla
CTCAGCGCCGCGGCCGGCCGGGGGACGCGCGCGGCCCCTCCGCGCCCGCCGAGCGGTGTCCCCGCGGCGCGCGCGTGGGCCCTGAGTGCCCCAACGGCTCTCACATGGCCCCTCAGCGTCCTCTTTGGGGGCCCCACAGCTCACGTGTGTCCCCACAGCTCTCAAATGACCCTTCAGTGTCCCCACGGTAATCACAGGTCCCTTTAGTGTCCACCTCAGAAGGCCCCTCAGTGTCCCCACAGCTCTCATGTCACGTTTGTGTCCCAACGGCTCTCACATGGCCCCTCAGTGTCCCCCATGTGGGCCCCACAGCTCACATATGTCCCCACGGCTCTCACATTAACCCTTAATGTCCCCATTGTAATCACAGGTCCCTTCGGTGTCACCCTGTGCCCCCACAGCTCTCTCCTGGGCCCCTCTTGGTGGGCCCACAGTTCACATATGGCCCCTTAGTGTCTCCCTTAGAGTGTCTCTCGGTGTCCCCACAGTGCACACGCTCCCTTCATTGTCCCCACAGCTCTCACGTGTTCCCTCAGTGTCCCCTCAGTGTTCCCCTTGGTGGCCCCACAGCTCACATATGTCCCCTCAGTGTCCCCACAACACACATCGCCCTTCATTGTCCCCACAGCTCTCACACATCCCCTCAGCGTCCCCCTTGGTGTGCCCCTCAGTGTCCCCACAACACACACGTCTCCCTTCATCGTCCCCACAGCTCTCACATTTCCCCTCAGTGTGCTCCTTGGTGTCCCCCTCACTGTCCCCACAGCTCATACCATCCCCTCAGTGTCCCAGGGCTCACACTGGCCCCTCCATGCCTACCCGTAGTGTCTCCACAGCACACACTTGCCCCCAGATTTGGAAAGAGGCTTTGTTTCAGTTAATTTCCTTGACATCAGCAAAACACAGCCTAGCAGAAAACATGCTGTAAAAATAGCCAGCAGCACATTTCCTTTTTGAGTAGCCCAGACTAATTAAACAGGCTGACGTGGGGCGATGGGGCCATAATCCTGATTTAATGAGAGCCTTTTCTACTTTCCAGACTCATGGATAGACCTAAAGTTCCTTACCCTGTGGCTGGAGCTCCTGGGAATTGTCTCCACAACCGTGTCCACCACCACCTGCCTCAGAACTCAATGCAGTCTTCACTTGCAGCTTGTTCACCCATGTGTCTCAAGATACCAGGTATATTTTTCTTGGTTTTCTTTTTTTCCTGATAACTTTTAAGGAACACTTGATTTGTGGAACTACAAGAGAGAATTAATAGGACTAAACAGGAAAGTAAGCATCTGCAGACACTTTCAAAGACATTCAATTCCACCTATTTCAAAAAGAAGTGAAAATATACCTGGGTGCTTTAAAATATTATTTTTTTAAAGCTATAAACTATTTACTTAAATTTAAGTAATTTAAATTTAAATTTAAATTTAAATTTTACTTAAATTTATTTAAAGATACAACCTATTTACAGGGCATTGCAAACTGGAAATGTGATTTTGACTTATTCCCATGCAGACCTCAAATATGTACTTGAGGCCCTGCACAGAGAGGTTTAACTTGTCTTTTTGCAAAGGTTGCACTATTTTTTATTATAGAGATAGAAGATTAAGTTTATTAGAGACATATCCAGTCCACATCCTACCCTATCAGAAAATAAATTCTCCTTACACCCATCATAACAAATGCTGGTCTCACCTGGTTTTAGACTTCTAGTGATGCGGATGCCACAGCCTCTCTAATCCGTCCCTTACAGAAACCCCACCTTTACTGTTACAAAGCATTTCTTGATGATTTCCCTCATTGCATTCTAAGCCCATTGTGAATTACTGTACCCCCAAGACCACTGAAAATTGTCCTCATGTGCCTACTCCCTGCTGCATTGTAAAGCCCAATGGAAAAAAAAAATGTTACTCCTCTTCTGCCCTTGGCTGTGGCAAAAATCCTATTGGCTTTAATAATACTCATTAATATAATGCATTAATTAATTAGTATTTTTCATGCATTACTTTAATGATATGCAATTTGCATGTTCCCATATGCAAATTGAAAACCTAGGGGAGAAATTCAGGGGTGTGTGAGCAAGAAGAACGTATGAAATTGGAAAACTCATTGATAACAGCACAGTGAATGAGGCAAGTGCAGGAGTTAAAATCAGGCCTTTTCCACATTATCAACCAATCTCTCCGTGGTCTTGCGTGGTTGGCTGTGCTCAGAGCAGTGTCAGGATAACAGCCAGGCAACCTGCAGGAGCACACCCTCACCCCAAAATCCTAGATCTGCATGTTTTTCAACCTCTGCTAAGGCTGGTTGGTCTTCCCTTTGGGAAGAACACCTCAGCCTAGAGATGCCTGTGTCAAGCTTCCTCATCACGACCTTATGAGGCTTCAGATTTCCAGTATTCTCTCCATTTTATTCTCTTCATTTTCTGATCCGAACACCATTCCAAACAGTTACCTTACTCTTCATATTTCTTCTGGTGAACCATATGAATGACCATCATCCCCAAAAAAGTTCTAGGCAGAACTAACTGTTTTTCTGCACCCTGTGAGAGTTCATGGATGGCTGCAGTGATTAACATTGAAGCCTGCTGATTTATTCAGCAGTAAGTGTTGACTGATCTGTTGTGTCATGTTTTCATTTCAGCACTTGTAGATCTTGGTAGCTTTCCAGTGAATGAGCCTGCATGTTTCCAATGTCCACTCCCCTGGTGCTTCTAAATTAGGGTTTTTGACTTCCCCTATTGCAACTTTAAGATTTTGGTTTTGTCTTGGCTTTCACCTGCAACAGGCTACAGTCCTTCCTCCAGAAAACATCAGAGAGATCATAAACAGGCAAAAACAAATAGACAATCAAACTGTTCCTTTCAAATGAAACCAAATTTCCTTTTGCTTTGAGCAAGGTGAGAGCAAACATAGTTTTCACCACTGGCCCAGAACTGAAGAGGGCCTGCTGATTTTCAGTCAAATTCTGTTTGATACCTCTTTTCCATGGCGGGTCTTTGAAGTTCCAGCTTCAGTGGAGGGAATGAAAAAACCTTCACAACTGTAGTGGAATCAGGTCCTTCCCCTCTATTTTTCAGCACCAAGTGAGCAGAGTATAGGACTTATTTTGAACCATTTCCCTCCAAAAAAATCCTACTTTGTTTAGGGAAGTTGATACAGAAACTTCCTCAGAGAAAAACCTCTGAGGAAAGATTTCCAATTCCTTTTTCCTACTGCTCATCCATTCCCATTATTAATGTTTACCATGATTTTGCTGAAAATCAGTGGGATGGACACTTAGGATGGGAGTTATGTAATTTAACTAATATACCTAGAAGTTTAATTTCTAGTCTAGGCAAATCTTGCCTTTTTCCATAGTCAACTGAGATATAGGTAAGGTCACCCTCACCTAAGAGAGGCCGATGAGATGAAATTCCCATGGGGGTATCTACCACACTCCACTGCACGTAGAAAAGACGTAGATGATTAGTATTTTCTGTCAGGTGAACCCCCAACTCACAATGCAGGTGTCACCATAAAAAAGACTGTATACAACAGTACTGTGGAAAATCATTATTTACCTCCTGGTGTGACTTCTGTATATATTACGATTATCCCACCTTACACACTCAAGCTATTTTTCCTCAGAGCAGATTTAAGCTGGCATCTGAACTGCATCTTTCTTTTTTTTTTTCATTATTTTTTTTTTCCTGGCCTCTAAAATACAAGTGTACTTTGGGCTCCAAGGACATCCACATCTGGAGCTAGCTCTGAGCTTCATGGTGGCCTCTGTGTAAAATCAAGCCTCTGGAGCCCTGGAGGGCAAGAGCTGTGTTATCTGTAAAAAGTCACATCTGACTGTTGACATCACAGTGCTGCACATCTCAGCCATAAATGAAGGTATTAAAGCCAGGTTCTGCTTTGTGATTTTGTTTCTGGGGATGGAAAAAAGTGGAATCCACTCTGCATTTCCATGGATTTGGTACACAGAATCTGTTTGTCCTACTGAATATGTTAGGTGTCATCATATACTACCACAAAGCACACACGTAATGCACTGTACGTAACAGATACCTTTGAAAGAGCAAAGTACATGGAGTGAAGTAGTGATTGCTACACCCCTAGGTTTCCCAGAGGAGAAACTTCTTTTTACCTGAGCGAGGTCAACAAAACAGCTAAAAGAAATTGTATTTGAGTTTCTTTGCTAAGGGAGGAAGCAGATGAAAGAAGAGGAAGAGTTGTTTGCAGCACCTTGAGTCTCACTCTTGATTTATGCCCTCTTGATGCAGATTAGGGCAGCCCTTGGACCGTATTTCCTACAAAACCTCTCACCAATTGTATACAGCAAGCACTAGTCATGCCACCTCCACTTCGTCCTTTCCTCCTGCTAGTGGGTATCTCCCTCTTCATATGACTTCTTCTTTTGCAGCTTTCAGGAGCTTCCTTGGGTGGGAGAAATTTTCATCTGCGGAGATGTGGTTGCTCTTTAGCCTCTGTTTTTCTGAGACCTAACAGGAATGTGCCTCTGTAGGTTTAGAAATAGATCATCTGCCCATTTCCTGTGACTGCTTTAATTCGAAGTAGTTTGAAGACTGACGCCTAAAAGTCACGGTGGGTGGAGAAAGGAATGAGATGAAAGGGAAGAGGGCAGGAAGGGTTTGGTTGTATATTTTTGTTTTTCAATTGAAGTTTGAATAAAGGTGCCCCAAAACGTCTCAGCTGAGATGTTCTGGGCAGCTTGCAGTGTCCCAAGGGGCCATGTTACAGAGTGGCCTTGTTTCCTGAGGAGAAGGCATGAAAAGCATGTGGGAGAGAGCTTGTTTTCCACAAGGCAGAATGAAGTCCTCAGAGGAGCCGCATCACGCTGGCTGAGGCAGGAAGGCCTAGAGCACTGCAGACTTTAGCTTGGCAAGAAGACATTGTTGGGCCTGGGATGCCAAGCGATTTGGACAGACTCCAGCCACATCACAGAAATGCTCTCTGCCGGCCTCTGTCAGGAAGGAGAAGTGTGCTGGAGGTACCACCGTCCCGCTCACCCCACCGCTGGCTGACTGCAGGGTCCAGCCACCTGCACGAAGCCACCCGGACCATCTGACTCAACCTGATTTTGAGACATCTGAAATCACAGAAGCAAGTCCCAAGACTATTCCTCATAGAGACTCCTGGCCAGCACCCGAAATAAGCCAGTCCCAGACATAATCCTATCACACTGTCACATCTGGATTCACCGTCTTTCCAGGGTGCGTATGTTCTCATGCCTGACTGAAAATATTCTGAGTGTGAAAGAAAATAGGCCTTTGTGAGCATGTTTTATAATAGCAGAGGCAAGCAGGGAATTTTGCAAATACCACTTGTGTGCCCAAACTCCAACAAAACATAAACTCCGCAGACAGGGATGGTTGGTCTGGGGTAAATATTTAACTTTATTCTCCAAAGGCACATGCAGTTCTACCAACAAGAAAATAAAAAATATAGAATAATACCCTCCCACACACATGATCTTGTTTACTGTAAGGCTCCTTTAAGTGGCTTTGGAGACAAAGTTGTATCAAATTGGGAATAGATTTAAAACTAGGTGTATTGCCTACTTCTTCAAAATCAGAATGGTTTAGAGGCCTAAATATAACGGAGTGTACAAACATGAAGAAAAACAAATCTCCATGTGCTGAAAAAGAAGGCCCTCAACTCATAATGGCATTTCCTCCTCTGTAGGGTCTCCATCAGGTTGTTTTTTTGAGGGTGAAGAGGGAGAAGGGCAGGAAAAAAAAAAGCAAGAACAAGCACAGCTGTTCAGGACTTGGACGCGTGACATCCTGTCGTAGCAGGGGACGTCACCTCTAGCTCACTGGGAAATGCAGGGTCAAGCTTTTCAAAACAAGCGGGTCTGATCTGAAAACAAGCTCTGTGATCTCTCACAGGGAAGCTTTGCTACTTGAGAAGAAAGGGAAACGATCAGAGGTACCCTTTCAGCTAGGGGAAATGTGGTTGAATGAAGAGCTGGTGAGTGGTGGAAGTGCTGATGGTTTCTCCTGTGCTTGGAGGTAGGAGGCTGGTAGGCTGGGCAGCTGAGGGTTTCCCTGGCATTCAGGATCAAAACGCTCCTTGATTTACACCAGCTGCAAGGAATATGCTATAAAAAGCTACCCTACGGAAAGAAAAAAAAAAATAAAAAGTGTAATTTCTGAACACCGGTTGTGATTCAGTCACTCAGAGCAGCACAGGGAATATCTGTTCTTACGTATTTTATCCCTACTGTGGTATGACAATGAATAGTTTCCCTAATGACAAGTGACAGCAGACCAGGATGACAGAGAACAGCAGCAGTAAAGCTGACACCAGAGGACGTGGGCTGCTGTGCAGCTGCCCTTTGCCCACTGGACAACATCTTGCCATGCACCCAGCTTGCTGTGGGATCACGAGGGTGGCCACACCAAGGGGCTGTTCGTGGTCCAAACAGGTCTCTGAAAAATAACCACAGGCTCAGTGTGTGCAGTAAAGAGTAGCAGAAAAGAAAAATACAAAAGCAAGGCAAGAACATGTGGTTTCTGCTGAGAATACTTCCCACGTGTCCAACAACCCACAGCTCAGGTGTCTCCCATGATGGCAGCTGAGGATTTAAAAGTCTTCCATGCATTTTTCTCCTGTGAATTCATCCACTAGGGTTTTTTTGTTTGTTTGTTCCAGACTAAAGAGAAACCCTACAGAGCTCACTGCATGCTTCTGTCACCCCCTGCACCTTTCCTGGCTCTTCTGTACTCCTTGAGAGGAGAGCACAAGAGCACGGTGTGCATTCACAATCGGTGGAAACCCGTCTTTCCCTGGCCCATTACTGCCGAGGCAGCAGGCAGGAGCTAACGAAGGCAGCCCGTTACAGCCACAGATGTTGTTCCCCTACTTCCAGCTGCACTTCAGCAGTAACTCCGCGAGCTCACTGCTGCCAAGCCCCGTGGCTGCTGACTCAACCACCACCAGTAGCTACAAGGCCCCTGACAGCTACGCATGGATTAAGCAGAAAAGTAACCGGACAGGAGCAAAGAGCAAGTTCTCGGTGCGTGTTGGTGTTGCTGCACTGCTGTAGCAGGAGTAAAAGTGCCGGCGAGAAGCAGGCATTTCCATTTTTCAGACTGCTTTAGCCTAGCTTTGCCTGGGATTGCCAGAAGGGATGTTGCTATAACAACTACACCCCTTCTTTGTGGGCATCCGAAATAACATTTCTGTCAGTGGTTGGAGTAGAGCCTTCTCCTTGTCCCTGGAAAATTAGGTTTACACCTGGCTGGTATAAAGAAGCCGAGGCTGTTGAAGATAAATACTTGGTTGTTTATGGCAAGACCGCATGACAGTATAAATGTCTTTCAAACCAGAGGACGAGAGATGGGGAGCTACCAGGACTGCACCTTACCTACAGATGCAGGCACCTGGCCAGCGGTGTGTTCTGGCTTGGTTGGTTCACCAAGTGGGCGCATTAACCACCCCTGAGAAGTATCAAACCACGAAATGTTACCATGTTTGCTACAGCCGTGGAGTATATATTTAGGAAAGTGTTACAGCTTTGTTGCCTCTGTCCTCCACCACTGTCTTTCGGTCCCAGGGTAACAAAGGGAGTGTGACATCTAGGCCCAGGAGATGCAACTTTCCAACCCATTTATGAGGTCCTCCTGCTTGCTTTAGTCCCTGCTGCTCAGGTCGCCACAGAGCCGTCTTGGTCCCATCAGAACAGCTTCCAGCACCATTCAGGTGCAACGTCTTCACCTCCTAGGTGCCCTGTCCCCGAGCTGAGGTCCCTGGTGTCCCTATATCAGCAGAAGTCTGTAGCAACAGAATGAAACCCTGCTTTCCTCCTCGTGAACGTCTCTGGGTATGGCTGCAGACCCCCCCTGTGCTCCCCTTAACTGCCTACTGTCAGGGAAACACAGTCCTGCGTTCTGCAAGTGAGAAGCAAAGAGAATTGGGAGATGTCGATTTTCCCTTTTACACTGAAAAGATACATGGGAATCGGAGGAAATCTGGGAAGTGACGCATGGATAGGGTAAATGGTAAACACATGCTGTTTTCCTGGACAGCAAAATCAAAAAGCCAAATGTAAGAGTAAAAGGAAACACAGCAACTCACGTGATATGACTGCAGGTTAGGGTGAAAATAACCTCAAATGCTTGAGAAGTCGCAGCTGCGTGCTGCGTTGCTGCTCTCCCCCTATCCTCCCATCGCATTTGCATCACGGGCAATGAGCTTTTTGCTCCTGAAGTCCACAATGTCAGAAGTGTTTCTTAGCCAGATTTGTACAGGCACCTAATGTGGGTTGTAGTTCTCATCGATCTCAAAGCCTTTGAGAATCTGAGCGGATACTATCTATCGTTCTGTTTTCAAAGCTGTCCAGGATACTGGCTAACGGGGGCATCTGGGAAAACTGCTGGGATGTCAAAAGGTTCTCTTACTAACCTGCATTAAAGCAAGTTGGACTACCTAGTTAAGTAGCATCATTATCAAATCCAGGAGAAAAACAGCCAACAGCAAACCCGCACAGAGTATATTGCACGCTACTGTGGCCGTGTAAGAGTCGGTCTGTGCAGATTTTAGAGCATCAGCCCTACTGGGACATAGGGAGAGAAAAACAAGGCAGGAGAAGCACGTCGCCTGCCTTAAGTCAGAGCCGAGACCTCCTGCATCAAGGAGCATGAGCGCAGCCCTGTGCCCCAGGCTGAAGCCCCCTGGTCCTGCTGACTTGTGGGGCTCGTGTTGTGCTTCTCGGGGGGGTGAGGAGGTCCAGCCTCTGCCTTGTAACCCCAAGCTTGCAAAGGAGCTTTGAGAAAATAAACAAGCAGCTCCATTAGCAGCAGAGGATATGTCGAGCAGAGCCACCGCATCTTGCCGGTGGGCACGGCCAGGCAGCGGAGGCAGCAGCAGGAGCGGGCTGAACGCTTTTTCCGAGTGCCACAGGAAAAGCAACCATTATGAGAGTGCACTAAAAGCCTATTCATCGCTAAGGAAAGGGCTACTGAAGAATGTGGGACCCATGCCGAAAGCTGCCAGCCAGAGTAACAGGAAGATTATTAAGGCCTTTGCAAAGTGCCCTGTCTCCTTCCTTTGGCAGTGGTGATTCTGGACATGGAGTCATTTCAGACCTACCCATTGAAATCCTGTAAATAGCTGTCTGCAGGGAGGGAGAAGCTGGGTTACAGCAAAGGGTGTTCCTTCGTGTGGGAACCGTAGGTAAAACACCCCTAGCAGGGCCAGATCTGGTCGGGAAGGAGAGCGAATGCACACCCTGGACAAGCTCTTCTTTAGTTCTGGATGTTTCAGGGAGTGACCCGAACTCCCAGAGGAAGCAAACGTGGCTGTTTTCTGCTGTGCTCCTCAGCAGCGGGCAGTGATGTCCTAATCCACGCTGGCTGCTGCGTGGGGTCCGTGCACGCAGGAGGCTGGGACTGGGGAAGCTTTCCAGTATTCAGACAGGAATGTTTTACCTTGAGTCCACAGCTACCTGTTCTGACCGATGAGAGAGCCATCCTTTGCTTTCTGTCTTCCTTCTTCTCCTGCTCTTCCTTTTCCCCACCCCAGTTTTCATCTCCTTGGAGCTGTTTGGGAAAAGTGCCTGCCAGACAAATCCTAGCCAAGGGGCACCCTTCCAAGGAACAAAACCCCCGAGAAATGCCTCCTACAAGCCAGGGTCACTCTTTGCTCTCTGTGGTGATGCTGATCCTGTGGCCCTTGAAGGAGATCTCTGTGCTCACAACTATCACTGAAAGCAAGGCACAGCCTGTAGGGGTAGGTGCTGCACAAACAGCGATGGAGAAAATCCCTGCCTTCGGGAATTTCTGTGGGGTGAGAAGAGAAGTGGAGTCACAGGGAGGTAAAGTGACTTGCCCAAGGTTACCCAGCCCATCCAGCTCTTTGATACGCTTTGTCCCGTGATGTCCTCTCCCTGGGTCTGTACCCAGGATGAGGAGGCAATGGCAGAGCTCCAGACTGGAAGTGCCACTCTGGGAACAGCTTGGCAAGGCACCAGCATGGATAAGGAGGTGAGGAGGTACCCCCGTGGGGTGGGGGTGGTCTGTTGACTACTCTTGACAGCCAGGAGACTCCCACATCACTGCTTTCATAGCCAGCTGCTTAAAAGCCATGACTCTGTCCCCTCCAAAATCATGAGACTATGGTTTAGGAAGCATGGGGTTTATAAGAAAAAACGTGCATCATTTACCTTTGGATCTGGAGCCCGTTGGTCATATTTCTGAGCTTTTCCCCCACAGCCACAACATCTAGAAACATCTCTCCTGCCCTTTAGTTAGAAAACACAGAGCGTCTTCCTTGCCTGCTCACTCACAGATATTCACAGACCTGAAGTCTTTTAGTGCTCCAACTCTCTGTCCATCTTCAAGTTTGGCCAATGGCTTCAAGCTAAGGAGGAAGCAGCAGGTAGAGAGAAAGACATACGTGTACCACACAAAACACCACTAAAAGCACCTTACATCCTTAGAAACTGGGACAGAAGAAGAAAAGTGAAAGGTTACTGCAACTTTTTTGAAGGATAAAACTGGATCTTATCAAAGTGGAGGAGAGGAAAGACATGGAAACTCGATGTGTTGGAAAAGCAGCCTAGGGTCTGGATCAGGATTCTCTCTGGAAAGAAGAGAGGACATTCAATAACCAAGCTCAGCTGAAGCAAAACCATAGAAAACAAACTGCCTGTGCCAGGAATTTGGGGAAAGGGCCAGTACTGGGAGAAGGAGAGAAAAGAGCACAAAGAAATATTTAGTTCAAGTAAAAACAGAGCCGTACATCTAAAAAACATAACAGGGATGTGCATGTTACAACCAGCCGGGATGAAAAGAATGAAAAAAAGAAAGGAGAGGCAAACACAGCTTTAGAAGTAATGAACAAGAAATCAGATTTTCAGGCAGAGCTCAGACATGTCAGCTAAGTGGAGCCTTGTGAGTGCTGCACGATGCTTAATCCGAAAGGAATCCCAAATTCCAGTAACACTATCCACCTCAAGCCAGCAGAGGCATGGTCTCACTCGCACCCTTGGGGCACAGAAAAACACTGGTGTTTGGTGGTTTGCCCTTCCCTGCATCCACCCCGAATGCTGGCTTACCTGTGCAGGGGTCAGAGCTCCTAACGAGGCAGGAAAGGAGACAGGCGGCCGGGCCCAGCTAACGAAGGGGTAGGAGATGTGCCTGCAACACCCTCACAGTGCTTTCCTCCCAGCATGGCCGGGGTATTTGTGTCTGAAGGGGATGGGATTGCAGGTCACTTTGGTCTCCCTGACTTCTCTCCCCAGACTTAAGTGATTCAGTTCTTTTCAGTTCTCCTCCACAGGGCCACGCAGGGAGCACTCAGAGACTTCCAGCGCTGCAAGAAGCGATGGAAGTGGTGGCTGCCTGGTGTACCAGAGCATGGTGCCCAATGAGCTGGTGCTGAGCAGAAGGAAAGGGGAGCAGCCCTGGGACCTGCAGGGGGACAAACCACGTCCACCAGCCCTGGGAACGGACACTGGCCTTGCCCCCAGCCAGAGACAGAGAAAAGTTCAGGGCTCAAGACCCAGCCTGTGCTGAAGGCACGAAGCTGGTGGGGACAGGAGGTCAGTAACACGGGTCTTGTGCGGTAGGAAGTTCTTCCGTGGTGAAACACCTCTGCTTCTGCTCCAACCAAAGTGCAGAGTGGGCACAGCCATGTCCCACCCTCGGCAGCACGCACACCGCTCTTGTTGATTCAGTTCATTCCCCGTTGGGGCAGGATGGGGCAGGGTTTGGCCCTCGGCTTGCAAGCAATGAACTGTAAAAAATGAAGAATCGACAATTAAATGTTCGAAATCGGCGAGGACTTTGTCCAGAGTGGGCTAAGCAAACAAGTACATTGGAGTGACCTATGATCCGCACAGTTAAGGGTGTACTCTACACTGCTTCATTCGTTTTAATCATATTAATTTACGACCCGGGTTTCTTGCTTAATTAGCCAAATGAAGAACGAAGAGTGAATGCACAGCAGTAAGCCTCGACTTGTTCAGCTGGCTTCTAACCTCCTTCCCTGAGCTGGCAGAGTCGTGGCGCTTTGATGCCTCCAAGGTTGAGTGTGCCTGCTCACACGGTGAAGAAAATGCCCCAAAATCAAACTCAAATGAAGGGGCTGAGATGTTCAGTAGTGCTCCACCTCAGGTCCTCTCCGTGAAAACCAAGGCACTGACCACGGGGTGTTCTTAGAGGGATTATTTTGAGTAAGGTGGGACGCAAACCTTCGAGATGCTGCTGCTCATGGCACAGCATTGGACCATAGACCTGGAGCAAGTCTCCTTCTTCACCCCCAAATGATTGCCCCAGGAGCACAAGGCAGATCACCAGGGCAGGAGAGCACCAGCGGCCAGTTCCAGCAGGTTCTGGACACATTTTTCTCCGCGGGACATTGATCACTGTTGATTCCACTCAGGTGGAACAAAACCGCGCCATCTCCCGTGTGCCTCCAGGTGACCAAAGAGGAGCACATGGAAAATGGCAGAAAATCTTCCCTGGATCAGCATTTTCAGGCAGAAAGCTGTTTTCAGGGAGTGAATTCTGATGATACAGCAGAAGTGTTTTTTTTTTTTTTTTTTTTTTTTTTTTTTTCCACAAGGAAAACAATCTTCTTCTTGCTTCAGAGGTTTTTTTCTCCATACTGTCAAATAGAAAAAATAATAATGAATAAAAATCTGCTGAAAATGCGTCAGTTTTTTTTTTTTTTTTACCCTCTTCTTTCTGCTACTTTAATTTTTGGACCAACTCTATTACTGGATAATCATATTGGCTAATCGCATTTAAACCGTTTTAGCAGGATCGGATAATTGCGTTCAGAGCAAGCGGGCTGAAAACACCCAGAATCTGGTAGGAGCATTTCACAAGGAACTCGGCTGGAAAAAGACGATGGGATGTGTTGGTTGATGTGAGGGTACACGCACGCTCAGGGTGCGCGGCTCCGACTCTAAACCAGGGAAATATCCCGACCCCGAGCCGCCCCCCGGGACTGGGGCTCTGTGGAGAGGAATTCTGAAGGGCAGTAGGGGAATTCCTAAATATATGGCTAGAATTTAATTAACACGAGATAAATCAATTTGAAAAGTGAAGAAAAAAAAGTCTTAGCAACTTCTCCCGATGCACTTGTCATCACATTAGAAACACAACTTTTATTTCTACATAGTTTCAGTGAAATCCAAGTCTCTAATGAACTGTTGCCATGCGGTGTCTAGCTGTAGTCTTGGTTCTCTTCTAGCCAGCAGGAATACAGAAGCTGCCTTTTAGCTTTGTGCGTATTCAGAAATAATTTTCGGGGAGCTTATAGCCTACTTTGTCCACTAGGTAGCCGGCATGATGGGGAGTGGGACAGTTTTACCCAATTTCTTGTGGCTGGCTCCTTCCTAAGCCCTCCCTGCAGCTGGCTCCTGCACGCAGAGCTTCCTGCGGATGGAAAGGCTGGTGGAAATGTTTCAGATTTTGGTGGAACATTTCTGGACAAACTGGGAGGACCCCCAGGTGCACGTAGAGCCATCACGGCATCCCATACAAGTTGCTTGCTGTCATCCTGCTTGTCAGGACCCCACGATGCACAAGAAATTTCACCTCCCTAGCACTCGGCTTCAGTCCTGGTGAGGAAACCCTTGGTGGAGAGGAAAGTCCTCTCATTTTCTGCTCCCAGGGAAGGGTTAAATGAAGAGCAGGCAAGAGCTGCGTGGTGAAAGACCACTAACAACAACTGCAATTTAACTAAAGCAATTTGCAGAGCCTGGGATGAGACCTGCACCAGGCTGCCTCCTTACCCATCCTTCCTCTATCTCTCTGCCTGATCTGAAAGCAAGACACAAGGCTGTGAGTCAGAAACAGCCTAATTTGAGAAAAGCCAAAGCCTCTCCTGAGAGCCTCTGGCTCATGGAGACCTCCAGCCAGTCCCACCGAGACACCCAGCTCAGAGGAAACATGTGCCGCGCAGCCCGGGCAGAGCCCTTGTCATTAAATGGCCCTGGCAGACATCATTTATCGAAGGGCATCTTGCGGATGGTCCTTCGGGCCGGGGCTGTGACTCCTGCACGTTAGCCTTAATGTCCACGCTTGGCACGAAGAGGGGTGATGGACGGGCAGCGAAGCCACGTGCATGGGTCTGAGCCAAGGGCTTCAGCCTTGGGAATTTCTGAGCCTCGCAGCCTGTGTGGGCACTGGACAGGCACAAGTTTGGGCAAAGCTTGACGTCGTGCAGCTGCAGAGGCAGAATTTAATGTTACCACCCAAAAGAAAAGGCGCTGGGGCAGTGAGCCTGCTGCTCCTGTTAGAGGAAGAAAGACGGGGAGCGGCGGGGCTGATCTTAGGAGAAACTGGCTCCCAAGCTCCAACACGGGTGACTGAACCACAGTTGCCTTGCTTCATTTTCCACAAAACCTCACAGATTTCATTGCGAGGAGTTTGACTTTTCTACCAGCAAATATAAAACCTGCACCGTTCTGGTAGCAAGTCCTACAGAAGGGGACATTGCCAGCTGGTGCTCCCTGGCTGCCGAGCACCGTTGGCCCAAGCAAAGCAGATGCTGTGCAGAAGAGGGTGAAGGTCCAGCCTGCCTGGTTTCCCTAGCCCTGTGCCCCAGGGCCCCCACAGGAGGGAGCACGGAGGCTGATGTTGCAATGAAGTCTTTGCTGGGGTGCATAAAGGCAGCGTGTCTCGGGGAAATGGCTGTTTTCTCACACCCAGAAATCTCCCCCCAGGACAAGAGCCCCCTGTTGCTCCCATCTGGTCCTGGTAACACGAACCTAGCTGGAGCTACACTGAGGTACACACTGCCAGCAAGCAGACCAGGCCAGCCCCTAGCTAGTGTGAGAAAACGTGCACCCCCTGGTCTCTGAGCATGGGCGGATTTATGCAGACCAGAGAATATAAAGAGCTGGCTTAAAATCCACAGAGCTGTTTGCTTTAAAATAAAGAAGAGCAGGGCAAACCCTGGCAGGGCCACATCCTTTGGTCATTCTCCCATGAACTTTTTCCAAACATCTTCTATAAGAACAGATAGTTCCTGCATCACCCTAGGGTAAACGACAGGTTTCTGTGGTCCTGAGGATGATGTGTCTGCTGAGGGAAGCCTGGTCCCACGTCACCATCACAGGCAGGGCCACCACAAAACCTCGGCTGCCCGTGCTAGTGCAGACCCCGTCGTGTGACACTGAGCATTTCCAGCTCGCAGACTCGCTGTGTTTGCTTTCTGTTTCCCAGGCATGACTTAACGTCCTTGCTGATGGCGGTGTCCACACAGCCCGTGTGCCAGGCTGGGCACAGCCTGGCCCCTGTCTGGGCTCCGGTTTCCTCGCTCGGACCTTCGTCTGCCTCGGGGAACCTGAACCCACCAAGATGTGTCAGAGAGCAGAGGACCCTTGGATGAAAAGCCCTCTAGGGAGACAAGGTATTGTTGTTTTACAACCCCTCCATTACCCTGAGGGCAGCAGGGTCCCACTTTATTTGGGCTGCCTGAGCAATGTGTGAGCACACAGAGTTTGGCTCCTAGCATCATCATTAAGGGTCATTTTCATTGAGGGTAAAAGCAGGACTTGCCCGAATGGCTGTAACCCTATTTGAAGAAGCCAACAGAAGTGGTAATTCCCCTCCTCGCCTCTATATATCTGTGGTTTGCTCCATGGATCTGAAAGCTGGTCCCACTCCTTAAAGCAGGGACAACTTTCCATCCGGCTGAGCACCACTGCAAGCCTAAACTGGGTTGGCCTGTGCAGCCTAAGCAGCTCCTACCTCAAAGCTCTCACAAGCACCCAGAGCCGAGGCAGGAGACACTGACACCTCCTGGCGTAACGCATCACTTGGAAGTGATTCACCAGAACTGGAAACTGCTTCGGGACACACCAAATACAGCTCACTATTTCTGCTCTGGTGCCTGGGCCACCTTGAAACGTGTTGATGCTCTGAGATGCCAGATCCTGTATTTTTATTTACTCACGGTCAGCTCACGTTAGCAGAAGTTTTGCAACCGGAGCTAATTAGGGCGAGTTTCCTGTACGAAAGTCCTACAGCAGATGAAAGGCAGACCCAACTATCGCCCTTGCATCTCTAGTAGAAGAGAAATGTAAAGGAAAATGATTGCAACAGATGTAAATCCAGTTCCATATCTCTTGTTATTAAGAGTGAGCCACAACACCGAGCCCCAGGCAGTACAAGTATTTAAAAGTTGTTTGTAAGAGAGTGTCACAAATTAGTACAGCCCTCAAAAAGTGGACAAGCAATTAGTCTGTGCTTTACAAGACAAGAGGACTACAAAGTAGGAGCCATCCCAGCTTTTTCTAATTGATGCTTCTTGGTCCTTGAAACAAACAAAAGGCTGAGAAGAGCACAACACAAACCAGCCTCAGCCTTCAAAGCAACTTGGCCATTTCTGATTTTCCTAGAAAAACATCCCCGAGGCAGCCCGAAGCTGGCTGCACGAATCCCCCCTGCGCTTAACCTGGCTTTCGAGATGGAAAGCGAAGACTGGAGCGGTGGAAGCGGAGCTATTTTGGTGACATAGTGCCACCCGCTGTCGGAGGGACAGACAGCAGCCTGGCCCTGCTCGGCCACGGGCTGCGTTTGCAGTTCGGAGAGCTGTGTCTGCAACATGTAATCCAGGTACCAGACGTCTGAGATACCTATAAAGCAGCTACATGCGTGCAGTGGGATATATACACGTAGCTAGGCGTGTGCTGATGGCCACGGGGCTCTGTTGTCCTGCTGGAGATGCTCATGCTCATGAACAGTCCCAGTCTGGATGGGGGACAGAAAGCCGGTGTGTAGCCGGGGGCTGTGCACAGCCTGGGAGAGGAGCCCTCAGTGGAAAAATGTGGGGCAAAGTGATTGTGAAAATGTGTCAGGTAGGTGGCAGTCCCCCTCGGTGTCCTCAGACGTGGAAGGGATGGGTGAGAGGTTGGCATGGGGGAGAGGGGTGGTGATTTTGTATGGATTTGATGTGCACTTTGATTATTGGTTGCTCGTGCGTGTTGGGACGGGGGGAACTATTTGATGGAAAAATTGACCCAAAAAAACACACCACGCTTGGAGCCGTGCCATTGTATTTCCATGGTAGGGAAAATATTTCCACCTGTCTTACAAGGAGCTCAGACCAGAGCATCCCAAGGCATCTCCAAACCAATAAAACCCCGTGTCCTGGGAAAAGATGGAGTGGCATTGCTCTATATGCCCACCAAAGGCAAACCAAGAAGTCTTTTCCAAACTGTAGTGCGGGGCGTGCCCAGGTGAGCAGTGAGCTCTCGCAGGATGGTGTTTGCTCCTCCGCAGAGATGCCCTCGGAGAAGAGATCTTTCATTAAGATTGTCATTCACTGCGATTTCCATCCCCGCGGAGGCTGCCTCCTCGGCAGGCACTGTCTCCAGGGGAGCGAGCGGTTGTGAAATATTCATACATCAGAAGAATTGCATTGGTGAGCGTGGACCGCAGAGCCACAGCTGGCTGGAGGGGCATGCGGGGAAAAAAACAGCAGCAAAGGAGGGAATAAAAAAACAGCAGAATCCAGGATGTGGAAGGTGAGCCTGCCCCTTGTCCAAATGCTCGCTGAGCCCCCCGCCAGGCTGGTGATGGTGAGGAGCATCCCAGTCTGGTTTCTGGTGGCCGCAGAGCTGCATGAGCCCACTTTGGGGTAGGAGAATTAGCATGTGAAGCTAATTGATTTTCTCCTCATGCAGTGATGGCTAAGCAGCTTTTGCATTCATGCTTCTGAGAGTCTGAGGAATAACCTCACCGGAGCATGCACGAGAGGCCAAACGGCCCCCAAACCAGCTCTGTGTCACAGGCTTGATGCCTTGGGCATCTCTTCAGGGGCTCCCTCCTCTGGGCTACCACAGTTTCAAATAACTTTAAGGAAAAAACAGGAAAAAACACACATTTAGGTATCTTTGGTCAACTTGGATTGAATCAAGAGGCACACGTGCATGTGCTCACAGCCAGGGCAGCTGTGTACGTGTCCTTTCCATGGAGTGCTGGTGTAAAGTGTGGCATGGATAAGGGTCAGACAACCCCGATGCCCTTGGATTCGAGAAGGCCAGCAGGAAAGGCAGCGGAGAACAGTGAGGTGCCACGCTCTGGGAGAAAAGCTGGAGCAGCCGATTTGGGTTGGAAAGCTGTGCAGGGGCATTTCCATGGGGAAATACACCGGTCCAGCCCTCGGGTATCTCAGCACACAGCTGCAAATCCTTTACATCTTGGTGGACCAACCTTACCCCGCCAGCACGGTTCAAGACCTCCCTGAAGGATGCACATCGCCTCCTGAACCATCCAATTTCCTTCAAGTACTCTCCGTGTCTCACACTGAGGACTTGATTCCTCCTCAGGTTCCATAAGCTATCTCTATAACAGCAAGAATAATCATAAACCCAAGAATAAGAAGATTTTGTTGTTGTTGTTTTGTTTTGTTTTTAATGCTTTAGAGTGATTTTAGGACCTGCTGCTCTCTGTTGCCCACCATTGCTTTTAATTTGCCGGGATGCCTACAGGGACGCCGTCCCTGCACATGCGTTCTCGAGGGGGTCGTTTTTCCCCCGCGAAGGAAGGATGCTCACAGCCTCCCGACGCCGAGCTGCGTCCGACCAGCTCGCTCCTCGCCTCCCTCTCGGGAAGCATACGCACGCTCGCACGCCGCAGGAGCAAGTTTTGACTATTTTAGGGCCTGAAATTTCCCGGTCGGCATGGCAACTTCCGACTCCGCACCTCTGACGGAAGAGGCTTAAAATAGAAAATCCAGAAAAGCGGCAGCAAGCCTGGCGCCAGCACCACCAGCAAGAAGCCCGGGGTGCTGCAGGCAGGATCTGGCCTCTCGGGGTCAATGAGGACAACCCGTGGGGCTGCCGCCTCAGTGACCACGTTTTTAAAACATCACCTGAGCCTTCTTTTTGGCTGGAAGGCATCCACTCCTATCACCCTTTCTTTGCTCAGCAAAGCTTCGGTTCCTTATCCACGACCTATCCGTGGCCACCAAACCTCCATGGATGCTGGCTCCATCCCAGATATATTTTCCAGTAGACCTTCCAGGGACTGCCATTTTGAGGAAGCCTCCCCAGCCCTTCGAGGTTCCTCTTTTATGATTACTTTTGTTCAGTTTGGAAAACCCGTTGATTTTTACAATCGTTTTTCCCCAAACCATTTTTTTTTTTCCATCTCATACACAAACAATGGCGATCGCGCGGGGTGAAGCAGGCATGTGGTGCGTCTCCTCTAATCCCCGCTTAACCTAATTCATTTTCCGTCTACGAACCAAACTCCACGAGATTCATTGAAGGAGCCTGGATTATGTCTCTGTCAGCCCACAGCGCTCGCGTAGGATTAGGGAATAAAAGCCCTACAAGTTCTCCGTGAGCCGCTAAACCTGCAGCAGCCCAAACACCTCGAAAACCCCCTTCCGATCATGGAAACATCGCCGGCAGTGCAGAGCCCGGTCCTCGGAGCTACGTCACGTCTTTGAGGATCTGGACCTCTCCGTTGTGTTTTGTTTCTGTTGGGTTTTTGTTTGTTTGTTTGTTTTCTTTTGTTTTCCCCTTTTCTCCCCTTTTTGGCCCAAAGCTTTCTGGAGAGTTCAGCGGGCGAGCCTGGATGGGTGTGGGTTTTATTTGGCTTTCTGGTGGGAAATGCAGGTGAGCTGTGAGCTGAAGCTGGAAAAATAAAAACAGAGTTCTGCGCGGCGAAGAAGGGCCCGTTTTGTACAAGCACAATCACTGCTGCTTGTCGTTGCTTCTAGGAGAGCTAGCTGACATTTTTTCAATCAAAATGCTTTCCACTTTCCCTGCAGTTGATGCTTTATTTTTCTTTTTTTTTTTTTTTGTCATCAAGTTTTGGCAGGAAAACCTGATTTAATGCACGTTGCTTTTTTAAAACAATTTATGCGCTTTCACTTCAATGTGTTTTTGGAAGTGGAACCAAATGTCCAAACATTTTATTTCTCCTTTATGCAGCCGTGCAACGTATTGATAGAAAATCAATATTCTTTGATATTCTCCTTGCCCTGGCTCTGTTTTACTCTTTCCCATCCCTTTGACAAGGCATCTCAGGCCAGAGCTTGCTGCAAGCTCTTGGCTCCAGGGAGAAGCAGGAGAGAGCTGGGTGGATAAGCCCTTCCCAAGCACAGGAGAAAAGCCTGAAGCTCCTCTTGCAGCTGTTTCCGAGCCTTTTAGGGTACACAAACTCCCCTAAAAGCTGCCGGTGGAAATGGGGACCAATGCGTCTTACCCAGCTTGGTAAGCTCCCAGTGGCAGGGGAGCTGCTGTGGCCTCAAAGACCGGGAGGTGGCTGGAATATCAAGAAACAGAAATTCATGGGGTCACCTCCAACCTTTGGGAACAGCAAGGCAATGCTTCCCCGGAAGAGTCAAGCCGGAGAGGAAATGCAAGTGACAACTGGACCCAGCTATCACTTAAACAAGATTTTATTTCTAATGAAAATTCCCCGGGCAGGTTTTGCAGGCTGCTCAAAGCGCGCTCCATACCTCAGGGTCAGTCTGATTACTCAAAATCCCCTCTCTCCCCTCCCCAAATACACACCCGATGCCGCGTGCGGGACATCTGCCAGGGAAGGATGACGTGACAAAGGGAGCGGACATAAATCACAGCTGCTCGTTGCAAAGCTGCCTGTATCTGTCCTTGCCCTTTTGTGCCTTCACCTTCAGTCCGTGGCTTGCCCGTTCGATCCATCTCCCTGTCGTTACTGCTCTTTTCGCCTCTCTCTCCGTAGTGCTCCCCTGTCTGCCGCCTGGAAGCACAGCCTCTTCTTCCCCGTCGTCAGCCCGGCTTCTTGCGTCTCTGTCCTTGAGCATCTCTGGCCTTAATCTTTGCCATCCTTTTATATTCCTCCTCTTCCCCCTCCAGCATCGCCGCCCTCCTTACCTCTGCCTTTGTCTCTATGAGCAGACACACATGAAATATTTCACTGTCACCGTGCTTTTCAGATGTAAACTAATTACAGTCCACGAGCCAGCGGGTCAAAGGTATTATCCTTGTTTTTGCAGCAGGCAGACTGCAGCTCCGTGTCGACGTGTCGATGCACACACACACACAGAGAAAGGACGACGTGGGGACGTGGGTCACACCCATCACGCTGAGGACCCACGGCCCAAAGTTTTGTCCCCTTTGCAAGCACGGTCTGCTCGAGAGAAAACCCTCACCAGCTGCAGCTCAACATCACGAAATGTCCTGGAGAGAAAGCTGCCAACCATGGGGTCATCTCCTCAACCCTTAACGCATCGACCAGCCCTGTATGTAGCAGCAGATTTTTATTATTATTATTATTATTCACCATTTCTGGATTGTGGAAAACATGCCATCTCAGTGCCAGCAGATCTTGTTAACAAGCAACTCAAGTGTTCGCGTGAAGCATCAGGAGAGTGGGTTGCGTGTCTTATTGATCTGACCTCAGCCATCACCTCCAGGAATGGATGTTTTCAATAGAGCAGGCAGGTTCGCAATAGGCTCGTGGATGTTTGGCCAGTCCAGGAGATGGTAGGGTACAAATGGCTTCCCCTAATGAGATAAAACTTACAGGCAAGATCTAGCAGAGAATTACCCTGCTACGATCAAGGTGTTACGACACAGCCGTGGTTTACTGGATTAGAAAATCCCACTGCTACTGATTATTACTGAACATTACGATCACGATGCTGCCCCTTTGGGGAGGAGCAGTGAAACACCTGGTGAAAGGTAGTGCATGGTGCTGAGCACCTTCGAAGCTCTGGGCATAGGATTCACTTTCCCTGTACCGAACATCTTGGCTGACGATGCCACCCCTGTGGATGGAAACAGAGAGCTAAAAACAGCACCTGGAATAAATACAGGGAATGGGAAACAGAGAGGCCCTCCTCAGCTGAAAGAAAAAAAAGAAGCCAGAAAGGGTATTGGAGAATCACAGGAAGGCTGAGGTGGGAAGGGACCTCTGGAGGCCATCTGGTCCAGGCCCCTGCTCAGGCAGGGCCACCCCGAGCTGCTGGCACAGAACCACATCCAGGCGGCTTCTGAAGATCTGCAGAGCTCCCTCCAGTAAGCCGAGGTCCCTCTTGTACTGGGGAGCCCGGGACTGGACCCAGCACTCCAGGTGTGGCCTCACCAGTGCTAAGCAGAGGGGAAGGAGCAGCTCCCTCCATCTGATGGCAGCACTTCCAACGCAGCCCAAGAGACTGATGGCTTTCTTTGGAGCAAAGGTGCACTGCTGGGCCACGTTCAATTTGGTGTCCACCAGGATCTCCCGGTTCTCCTCTGCAGAACCATTTTGCAGCCAGCTGGCCCCCAGCACATACGGGTACCTGGGGTTGTTCCTCCCCAGGGGCTGGACCTTGCATTTCCCCGTGCTAAACATCATGAGAGCCCAACTCTCCAGCCCGGCCAGGTCCCTTTGGATGGCAGCCAGGTCCCATCTGGTGTACCAGCCGCTCCTCCCGGCTTTGTGTCACCTGCACGTTCACTGTGGATGCACCCTGTGCCGTCACTCAAGTGGCACGAGGGAGACGTTGAATGGCGTTGCCCCCAGTACCACTCCCTGGGGCACACCACTTGTCCCCACGTGGACTTTGTGCCACTGATCACAACCTTCCGGACCTCTCAGATGGTTTTCAGCCCACCTCACCATCCATTCCTCTAACCCGTGCTATGTCAGCTTGCCTATGGGGACGTGAGGGGAGACAGAGCCGAAATCCACACCAAAAGCCAGGTGAGACAACACCCGCTGCTCCCCACTGCCCAGCCACCTCGCTGCAGAAGGCAGTGGGGTTGGGTGAGCACGGCTTCCCCTCCGCATTCCCCCTTGTGCTGGAATAGCAGCAGAGCACCAGGACATGATATTTTAAGAAAACAATGAGATTAAGAGACAGACACTAAGTGTTCGCCGCGCTTCTGACAGAGATAAACTGCAGTATCGGTTTCTATCAGATTGAGAGCACGCGGCCTGCACTTCAGGGGGGAGGCTTAATGATTTAACAGGGCTTTCCCATCTCTCGCTAGCAAGCTCCAACAGCACAGATAGGCGAGCACCAAGCGGAGACAATTGCAGCTGTAAATAAATAATGAGCCCGCTGCACGCAGAAGCCCTCAGCCAGGAACCAAATCCCGAAGATGCTGCTGGGGCATCTTTCACACGAGACACAAGCCAGGTTTCCCCGTGCCCGGTTATGTTCCACACCTCCCGGAGGAGGGATATTGTTTGTCTCTCTGCCTCCTTTCTACCACCCCTGGGGCTACAGCATGCATTTAATTTGTTATTTTTTTTTTTTTTTAGGCTGTTTCACCAGCTTCTAACGTTCATGGGAGGGTACAGTGATCACACACATGGTAGGAGGGGGGCAAAGAGGGGTTTGGCTTCTGCATCATTTCTTTCTTCTTTTTATTGCCTGCCTCCTTCCACACCTTTCCCACAGTTTCTGTTTCCCAGCTAAGCTCCTTTATGTGACCCTGCTAAGCAAGGACATCCCGCAGTATGTCTCTGTGTTGTCACTGCTCTGTCGCCTCCACTCCTACCCTTGATTAGGTAGAAACCTCTAATCTTTGATGAGATGGAAAAGGAAGAAAGGCCTGAAACTCCCACATGTTCCCTGTCTGCCGGGAAATAGGGACTTCTAACTCCTGCATCCTCACTGACCTCATCACAGAGGAGGGATGTCTCCTGCAAGCTTCATCCTCACTGCGTAATATTGAGTCTTCAGCCACCGAGGGCCAGCATTTAATCTTTTAAACGTGACAACTTACGTGGCTCCAACAAGTCCTACCAAGATTTCTCTGCAAGGAAAAATGAAGCTTACATGGTACCGACTGCTCTATTTCCTCTTAACTCCAGATCATCGGCAGGTATTAGCTATGACAGCTATTAGCTATGACAGGTATTAACCATGACAGCTAATAAACACGCAGTTTATCCTGATGCAATTAAAGAACAGAAAAGGGGAAGAATGTGACTAAAAATCAAGATCAAATATACAGACCAACAAAGATGAAAAGTCCTGAAAATGCCACAAAATCCACCAGCCTTCCTTATTGCTGCCACTGGGAAAAAAGGTATTTTTAAATAAAATGATGGAGGGCAGCAAATTCGCCTTCCTGATTCTTTCTGAACACCCTGCTTGGACCACTGTACCAATGACAAGCTCGATGCGTTGCTTCCCTAAAATGAGGATGTCTACACTGACGTGCACCCCAGGGAGATCTGCTCCCAAATCCCACACGAGAGGCTCTGGCATCCGCAAGTTTTCCGTGACTTGTGGGTGCTCAGCATCTCCTGGGCAGGGTTTGTCCTCAAATGACAGAAAGGAGGAAAAAAATAAATAAATCTGAAAATACAAAGTGAAACGTGCTTCTGATGCAAAATTAGCATTTGGCAGAGAAGTGACTCACAGTGACTGAGGGCTTCGTGCATCCCTTCTCTGAAGCATCCAGGATCTTTTTCTGGCTCGTGAATCACCCGAAAATGGCAGCTGAGCGTGTCTTGTCCTAAGTGAAGCTGAGGGTGTTGAGAAGATGAAGGGCTCTGCTCTGCTCTCTGAAACGGCACCGCTGGCAATGTTTGTGATGCCAGGAAGAGGGGAAACAGCATCGCCATGGGTTAAAACAGGGGAAGCTTGATTTGCAGCGAAATCTTGGGCTTTGGAGACTGAGCTGAAGGTGGATATAGCCGTACACAGAGCTACACAGAGGGGTCCTGCGTGGGAGGGAGCAGATATTTAAAACCATGCGTGCGAACAGGGATCCTTTTTATGGCTGAAAACATTCCCCTCTGTTGGCAGAGGATTCCCTTTGGATAGTTGCTCACCACAAAACAGTGCCTTCCCAGGCACCCTTCATTACTAATCTCCCCAGCCAATATTTCCAGCACCTTCCTAGTGCAATGGCATCACCACACTGTTGTCATGGTTTAACCCGAGCTCGTCCTAACGCAGCTCCTGTTTGGGAAGAAATGTAGGCACAGCAGCAAAGAAACATGCAGGGTAAATACCAGAGGTCCTCAGAGGAAGGAGAGAATCACTTCCCACCTGGAAGGAGACCTGTAGGATGCTGCTGATCGAGGAGGAGCCCACAGAGGCTTTCTGCAAGGACGCTGTGCAGCAGGATCACCTGCCTGCCCCAAGGTACCTGCAGAACATTCCTGCTGGGCGGTAGAAGAGCAATTGGAGAGCGACATCGGGCCGGTTGCACAAAGCCGCCCGCAGAAAGCTGCCGTAGCAAGACTGCCACGTCGGGCTCCTCAGCTCAGCACAGCAACAAAGGCAGGCAAGGGGGGAAAGAAAGAAAAAGGAGTAAAATTCAAATACTGCCATTGCTTTCACGGTAATCAGCGCAGCATTATGCAGAATGATTTGTAATTTTACACTGACGGCTATTATCTTCTGGCAGCCACCATGACTGAAACAAATGTCTGATATTCCAAGGGGCTGGGTTTTTGTGTCTTTGACAAGAACCTCACCACAATAAGGAGACCAAAGAGAGGGAAACGTTGTTCTGCAGCCTCTGTGCCTGCCCTGATGTATGAATTGCGGCAGTCCTTCATTGGCGCTCATTATGCTCAGTGCTGACGGCACCGCTTTGATGTCAACCTCACTTGAAATGTCTTTTGCATAGCAATAGCAGAAGCACGCCCCATGGACTTGGCTTGTAACATTCTCCTTTTC
Source organism: Heteronetta atricapilla (assembly GCA_011075105.1). Lineage (NCBI taxonomy): Eukaryota > Metazoa > Chordata > Aves > Anseriformes > Anatidae > Heteronetta > Heteronetta atricapilla. The sequence goes on from CM021733.1 coordinate 10,316,752, forward strand.
CTTCGGGTGGAGAAGTGCTGTGACAGGGCACGCAACAAGAAACTCCCCAGCTTGGCCCAACGTGATGTTAGGCAAATTCGAAATACGAATAAGGGATGTCAAGGCAATATCCAGCCCCTCACTTGAGCAGAAACATCTAAAATATATTTTTTTAAATGCCTTCCAGGTAGACAAATCAGGCAGGGAATCCCTGGGTAATAAGTGATTAAAGAACTTCAGCTGTGCAGGTTCACCCCAAACCTTCTCATCTTCCTTATGGCTCATATCATTAAAGAAGGGAGGTAGGAAAGCAAGAAGAAGGAAAAAAAATACAGAGAACGAGAAATACCCTATTTTGTCTTGGCTTTTGTCTTGTATTTTTAGCCAAAACTCTCAGCAATCTGAATTTTGAACTGCCCGATCCTGGACACTGAATGGGATCAAACACAAATTAGGATGAGGCTCCAGAGCTGGAATTCCCCAGTTTGGGTTCATTCATAAGCCGTGATATTCGTATTTCTCCTGCCATGAGGTCTTCTTTGTTCAGCCTGAGTTGCTCAGGTTCTCCCAGCAACCAGAAGATGCTGCCATCCACAGGGATTTCCTATGGTGATATTTTAAGAAAATTTTAGAAATCTGAATCTAAGAAAATCTGCTTAGGCCAGCAGTTCACCCTAATTATCAATCAAGCTTTTCATTAAATGTTCAAGTTTTGATAGAAAAAGACAGAAAAAGGATAGAGTACACTGTCTAGGAAGTTATTGTAGGGAAAAAAAAAAATGCCTTTCAAGCAAACCAGCAATACTTTGCCCGAAGCTGATCCACGCTTACTGAACTTCATTGCTTTATAGGGATATTTCTAGTTTTTTTCTGGCTACATTTGATGGTTTATTTAAGGTGTTGTTGGCATGAACGAACTATTTTGGAGCACTTTTTTTAAAGCTTTTAAGGTCTTTGCTTTTATCCTGGAAGTGTTCGTGTGCCCAACAGCTGACAAGCTGTTTCCAGCTCTAGCATCTCGTCCAATAAAATATATTAACGTTCCTTACAGCCTTGATCCATTTCTGGGATGCTCAGAAAAATAAAGGGCTGCCATTCCCACCGCAAAGCCTCTCACCAAGTAGGCTGCTTGGTATGTAAAAGCCCTGCTGTCCTGAGGCACCTGTGGTTTAAAGTGGAGGGGATATGATGTACTAACTGCTTCAGTTCCCAGGGGGCCAAAATTCAAAGCCATCCCCTGGTCGCTTCAGGAGGCTTTGGCACAAAACCAGGACTCCATGTTTTCTGTCATTTTGTCCTTTTCTGCATACTTCATCACCTGATTTTGACTGAGCAAGCACATCAGTTGCCCAAAAAGCCATCTTCTTTCGCCATGCCTAAGGCACCAAAAAGGGGAACAAATTCATAGAGGGGAAACGCCCCATCTTGTCCCGAAGCCAAGCCGCTTCAAGGAGTCTTGATTATGGCACTACATGGCAGCACACCCCAAGTTATCAGTCAGTTTTGTAAATCTTGCCTGACACCACTCAGAGCTCTTTAGCCCAAAAAAGACTTTCTGAAATGTTTATTATTATTATTTCCCCTGGCAATTCATAGTTTTCTTTTCAGGAGCCCCCTGTTTAGGGAGGGAAGGTGTGAGCATCTCTTTGAAGTGTTGTCTGCTGCTAAGTCGCAGAACCGTAGAATAATTAAGGATGGAAAAGACCTCTGAGATCAAGAAAGTCTGCCTATTGCTGGTCTCCATGTGGGCTCAGAAGGACCAAGTCGAGGCTTCTCTGAGCAGATTCTCTTCTAGGGCAACGTGTGGCCCAACAGAGCTCATCAGGGGAAAATAAAAGGCGAGGGAGGTCCAGCAGAGGCGGTGGAGGTGAGGACATCTTTCCTTCTCCAGAGAGAGAGAACACGGTATTGCATACAGATGGGTGTTAGCGTGTAGTTATTGGAGAAAAACCAATTTGCTGAACGATTAAGTGTGGCATCATTGCACCCAGGTTGCTTCCATCTTACCTGCTAGCTTATCCCACCCAACAATCCGTTCTTCTTGTGGGCGAATTCACCAAATACGTACATCTGCACTCTTCCCCTAGGCATTTGCTCTTCATAAAGATGCAGACGCAGGGTTTGTCCGTGGGGTCACACCTCTGAGCAGCTGTCTCCTGCACGTATTTACCTTCTGCAAGGACAGCAGCTCCTCCTGAGATTTTTTTTTTTTCCAGAGAAAAGTGTCCGTGGCCACTGAGCCCCCTCCTCCCCAAGGCTTTGCTTGGCCCTGGGGTCCTCTGATGTTTGAGATCTTCCTTTTGATCTCAGATTTAGCCTTGAGAAGAGTAAACTGTTCTCCGCCTGGCTGGAGCCGGCCAGAAGCTACTCCCCAATAAACATCTGGTCCTTTGTTTTCCCCAGGACTGTTATCTAGGGCATTGTTTTACCTTTCCTGCCCAGCCTCCCTTGCAGCCCCTTTTGGGGCTGTCTCTGCAGCAGGTAACGCCAACGAGCTGAAAAGTGCCCCCAGTTATAAGCCCTAATACCAGTAGCTCCCAGTTTGGGGGATGAACTTTACTGATCCTTTGTGTAGCCACCGCCTTGCCTCCCGCTTTCAGCATTGTCCTTCATTTGCCCAAATGGGTTTTCTGTAAAATGACCAGGGTGGGCTGCAGCACCCTGCCTTGGGGCAGCGGTTATCTGAGAGTTGGGAATAGCCCCTTTCATCTCAGCAAATTAATTCTGCAGGAGAAAGATGGTGACAGATCCGAGAGCAGCTGAGTTTATCACAGCTTTTAATTTAGAAGAAACAACCCGCTAATGTGTGCTCGGAGCAGATGGGTGTCACAGAAGCCAGGGTTTTATGAAGCGTTCCCGAATTTTCCAGACTTCTCTTCTTCAGATCTTCCCATTACTTTTATTTAGTCCCATAGAGATCAACGAGGGGCTGTGTGAGATGTTGGGGAAAGGCTGGAGGCCCACTGGCCCAGCTTGGGAGCCTCCAGGACGCTCTACCTTCTGCCCCAGTGAGGATCTGCAATGGGTAACCCTCTCCTACGAGCCACTGCTCCTGTGCTCACTCCACAAACTGCTTTTCTTACCAGGAAAATGCCCTCCTCGAGGGGAGGACGAAGGTCATAATCTGGTCTTGGCAGATGATGGAGAGGCTGGATTTGCAAAAGCCTCCAAAGTATTTTCTTTTCATCCCTGGAATGAAGCATAACGAAATGCTGGTTTTTTTTTGTTTGTTTGGTTGGTTGGTTGGTTGTTTTGGTGTTTTTTTTTTTTAGATTTCAAGCCCTTTGTTTGTGCATGTATCAATTTCCAAAATATCCAACCTCGCAGGAGGGTCAGCAGGATCCTGGTGTCCTCCCCCCCGAGCACAAGTAGGGGTGAGTGGGCACGCGATAACTCGTAGCCTGCCTGCCTGGCTGCTCACTTGGGGAGCTGCCTGTTGAGGCGCATAGCACCAGGAGAAGGGATTTATTGCCAAATAATCCTTCATTCCTGAAATCCTCTGCCCCAGCACTCTGAAATACCAAGCGATAAATGCTAATTTCAGCGATTCCCAGAGCCACGTTCACAGAGCTTGTTCGCAGCATTTAGCTGTAATGCTTCAGCCAAAAAAAATTGTCGCAATACTTTTTTTCTTAGTAATCACTTGACAAAGCCGTCGCAACGTGCCACCTGCCCCTCCACGCAATATGCCCGCGCCATTCTTTCACTGGCAGCTACAGAAACCAGGTGCCAAGGTGCAGAAGATAATTTCCCCGTGGCAGGGCACATCTGGCTCTCTGGCAAACTCCAAAGACCACTGTGCTGAACAAGTACTCCAGATTTGCTTTTGGCTCCACGACGAGATTGCATGTGAGCTGGCAGCAAGACCTTGCCCCTCCAGGCACCTTCTGTCTTCAGGTGACTTTTAAATGTAGAGGATTTGTTGTTTTGCCCAAAACACCTGGTTTCTTCAAAGCTTCTCACCTTATCTCTGCTGTCCTTGTTTTTTTTTTTTTTTTTCAGATGAATTTTTTTGCTGGCCCCAGACCTAACCAGCCTTCTGCAGCCTCCTTCCTTATAAACAGTTTGTGTTCTCTGCTACAACAAGGTTTGCAGACTTTTTCTCCACAATTCACCTCTCCCTTGTGTTTGTCCCACCCAGACTTAAGCAATTACTTGAACGTAAACTAGGAACTTTGTCATCCTGGGTTCTCCCTGCAGCCAACAGCGCAGAAAAAGGAAGAAAAACTCATCCCAACAGGAGTTATAGCTAGGCAGGATCGTCTTGTGCAGGGTCTCTGTTTCTGATGAGTCTAGATGAAGCCTGGAATGACCACGGCCCTCTCTTGGACAGCTTAGGGACTTGCCATTCGCTAACTTGTAAATCACTCCTTCCGTAATGACACCAGGGATTCTTCACCCAGACTTTATGGAGATTTGCTTCGGGGAAGCACCATGGGTGTAAAATTCAATTCACCCAGCTCAGTGAGGTGTTTGGGGATCTCCAGAAATGCCAATGGCCACACGAAGTGTAAGGCAGGGAAGAAAGTTGGCCTCCACTAACAATATTTTTTGGCTGATGAAAAACATGCCTTCTGTATTCTATCAAATGCACTAAAATATAGGGGCTCAAAATTAAATAATTTCCTCCATTTTTTTTAATACCTAGTAGGCTTTTTCATATATAAACATTTGCTGTAGTGGAGTGGTGAATTATTGTGGTAGGACTAAACTGCTGCGGCTTGAAGAATTTTGCGAAAATAGTTGTTTTATATTAGACAAACATGGAGTTTTGGTTAGTCTGAGGTAGCAGCAAATGAGGCAGAAATAAAAAACTTGGAAAGTTAAGAGACTGCTCCCTCTGTTTGGTTTGTTACCTACGTCAGAGGCATTCTTGATTTTATAAGAAACTTTCTTTAGGTCCCCCTTAATCTGATGTTGTTCTTTGCCAGGACCTGGACTGTCCTTCATTTAACTCCATCAGTTATGAGAAATTTACACCTTGACTGTCTACGGGTCTGCTTGAATAGTGATGCTCTCTGTTCACATTCCCTGTCTGGCAGCCAACTGCTGGCCTCCCCAGTTATTTGTTCACAGCCTGCTGAAACAGGGTCCACTTGGGCTGAAACGAAGCATTCTTGTAGTTTCCCTATTGCTTGTGATACAGTTGATCACTCTCACAACATTAAAAAATGACGCAGAGATGGCGTAAAGACCTAGTCCTTAACAGCCCACCCACGAACCCACGGCAAACTCAAGCCCTGAAGGGAAGAAGGAAGAGGTTCTCCAGCCACCACCACCACCTGGACCCCAGATTTTTTTCTGTGAATCCTTCTGGAATTAACAAACCACACTGCAGGCATTTTTTGGCAATGGTGTTTCCCCAGTGTGGATCAGGAGAACCAGACTGCTTTGAAACCAGGCTTTCCCTGAGCTTTGATGGAAAGAGGGATGCTGGATTTGGTTCACTGGGACCCACTTTGTCTTTCCCATGGGGCACCTCCTGCCCACTCCTCTTGCCTGCAGAGGGAAAGAAGAACCCAGAAGTCACGGTCTTCACTTCTTTCTCCCAAATCTGTTCTAATAACGCTTTGGGGGTCTTTCTGCACATCTTATCTGGGCCAAGGTCTGATGCTAGAGGGGCTTCCCTGGCTGTTTTCCAAACCGCCCTGCAGCCGTGCCCAGGCAGGAGTTTCTCCTTGATTAAATACGCACTCTCTGAGGGAACTTCGTGACCTGAATTATCTCTTTAGGGCAGGTTTCAACTGCACAAAAGACCTTGGTAGGAGTACAGGAAAGCGTAGGCAGACTTAGGGGAACAGAACCCTTCAGGGGGTCTCCCAGAACCTACTGACCCGTTCATGCATGGATGTTTCTCATTTGGGTCTTTCTTTTTGGCATCTCTAGCTCGGCAAACAGAGAGTGACCACCACATCCCCATCACAGCCATAGGCAAAAGCCCCAGGAGACTGGGTTAGTGGAGAGCTAGGTGTGGAATAGCTGCTCTCACGAAATGGCCGCGGGTTACGTGTCAGAGTGGAAAAAATTTACTAAGAGGTGTATTGTGCTGCCTAAAAATAACTGCATCTTCTTTATCCAAACCACATCCCTCTGGAGGACTCCAGTATTTAAGCACATTTGGATGCTTAGAGGAATCCTAATCAGTGAGACATTTCGCTTTGGCCACGGACCTCTCTGAAGTCACTCGGAAGCATATGCAGAGCTGATCAGAGAATTTGGCCTTCGCCCATGCCCACGCGCTGCAGCAGCGAGTTTGCTGCTTTAGCAGTTTCCTTTAATCAGAGCGATCACTTCCATGCAGAGGAGCAAATAAAAATCCCCTGGACCAGGCTGTAAAGAGAAGCCCATGGCAAGGTGGGCAGGGCAGGACTCGTTGACATGTAGCAGGAGTTGCCATTTGTCACCTCATCTTCCAACCTGAGGTGGAAAACATCCCCTCCAGACACTGCATTTGTACTTTTCAGGAGTATTTTCCTGGAGGAAATGGGTTCCTTGGGCTCTAGTGTCTTCCCATGAGCTGTCTGCAGCACGCTTTGGAAGGAGACCACGCCGCCGAGCTGGTGCCTCCAAGCTTGCTCCTCACCTTGCGCCGTTGCCTGGGGGATGTCTCATCGCACCAGGCTGCCTAACCCAAATCTGCTCCTGCCTCTGCCAGCAACTCAGAAACACAAATAAATATCACACTGGACATATTGCTGAACATGCAAACAAGCCTCATGCTCCTGGGATCTGCCTCACCCCTCGGTAGGACTCCCTGAAGCTTCCTCTCCTGCAGGTGGATGGGATTCTGACCTGGAAGGTCAAGGTCCAGTCGAATCCAGCAGCTCCCAAAGGCTCCCACTCCTCTCCCACCATCTCCCTTCTGGGTCTGACCACCACTCTTCCCTGGCTCCTTCTGTGAGAGCAGACAATTCAAACATTATTAAAATGAGATTAACAAATTGTCCCGTGACACATCCCGTTTCTAGAGTGTCCCTTTTTATTCCCTGCAAGTGGTTTTTGCTTCTTTAAATTTAAGATGGTGCTGGTCACCTTTGCTCCAAAAATACACAAAGCTGCTGCATAACTATTTTCCAAATAATTAATCTTTCCAGTGGAATAACTTAAAGCCCCACGTTTCCTGTTATGTTATACAGCTGCAATTTGTAACGAGAGATCCTGCACTGCGCTACGTGGGCAGAGGGCCAAGGACATGGCGCTTTACCTACACAAGAGCCCTACATAAATAATCCTTAACCACAAGTTAAACAGTTAGGCACTGTTCGGTTCAAGAAAAAGGACAGGCAAACAAAAGCCTTTCTTCTGGTCGTCGCCGTTTCACATGTTCAGCGTTAAAATTTAGGTGGATGTGGCTGGTATTTTATTTTGCACGCTCCAGTGGCAGGGCACGCTTCTTTCTCACGTGCGGGCATTCGTGTGGCGGGGAAATGCGTCCTCTGTTCTACCACCAAAAGTGGTTTTATTGATTAATTCGCGTTTCACACAAATCTTTTGGCTGTCATAAAGATTACAGCCGCCTTCTTAGCTTATCTTCAAGATATGTCAGGCATAAGTCCTCGCTTTCCTCCCCAGAAGCGGGGCTAACAAGATCCTGCTAGCAGGCAGCATGAACTGGGACTGCACCTGGATTTGCGGTGGCACAGTGGAAACCAATTCCTCCCCCCTTCTCCTTTGGGCCTTTATTTTTTGCAGCCACATGCTGTTCGCCCCGTGATCCTGATTAAAACAGCCCGTCAAGGGCTCACCTCCACCTTCCCCACCCGGGCTCTGGAAATCACCAAGCCTTACTCGCCACATGCCTTTTGTGTGCCTCTGATGACAGAATCAGGTGTGCTGGGGGAACGCGGGGCTTAGATGCAACAGTGGCAGCATTTATATGCTGTAAATTCATCCGAATCGTGCGTACTACTCTTACACCTTCGTGTGCTCACAGGTCACGTTCCCAAAGCTGTCTCATCCCTGGAGACACAGCGATGCACCTGGAGGAAGGTTGTGGTGGGATGGCAAGATCCACAAGCACCTAAACCAGGTCAGCATCTAACTCCTCATGCTGTCAGTGGGATTTCATGTGTCCATTTGCACTTCCCAGCCCCTAAATATACCTGAAGTACCTAACTTGTGGCTAACAGGGGCTAATGCAAGCAGTACGGGATGCAGTGCTCACGTGTCCCCTCCGGGAGCACTGGCTGCTTGCCTCCTTTTTTTTGGGGAGACGATGAGGAGCCAGCAGGTGGGATGTGCTGCCCCGGTGCCTGGGCCACTCCACAACCCCATCATTCCCCAAACCAGCCCCTGCCAGGGTGGAAAAACCAAATTTCCCACCACACCGGTCAGGAGGAACCCATCAAGAGGGAAACGATCCGAAATGAGGCAAACTTGAACACGGCTTCCACAAGGCGTGAAAATTATCTCGTTTCATGCTTAGAATAACCCCATTACTGCGATATCCTGAATGAATTATGCCAAACTCGCCATGCGCACGCACACACACAAAAAATCCCTTTGGGCTACTTAACAACAGCGAGAAATTTCAGAATCGGAAACTCCTGAAAAGAGGGAATTTGAATAAAAGTGTCCTTTGGAACGTAACTACAAAGTGGGTATCACACGGCTTTGATATTTTTAATGCGCTTCTCCTCCTCATTGTGAAATACAGCTCTTTTGTACCCGGAGACTCTTGAAAAGCTTAATCTTGCACGCATTGTGCTAAGGTATGCATTAGGAAACTCCTCAAATTAAGACCTCTTTGAGGAGCTGATCACTGCAGCGGCTGGGAAGGCCAGGAGAATAAAGCGGCTCTGAGAATGAAGATGATTTTCTCCCGGGGAGAGAGGAGTATTTGTTGTAAACACAGGCGGCGGCGGCTTACACTGCGTTACGAGCAACGGTGCTCGCGTCTTGATTCGTGGTGCCTGAGCACAGAGCTGGTTAATTTGCCACCCCTCGAGGCTGTCGAGGCACCGTTGGGTCGGAGGGAAGGAGGCTGTGTGCTCTTCCCCGGGCTCTGAGCTCCAACGCCTGCTCTCTTGTGAGGGATCCAAGTGAAGAGTTTGTGCCTGGCTTCTTTGACGCCGTAAGGGGCCACCCAGTTCATGGCTGATTTTTTGGAAGCACTGAGGAGTTCCAATTTATGCAGGATGGACCCAACAAGCGCAAGAGCCGGGTTGAAGAGCATTTTTCCTGCCTAAATCTGGTCCACGCATCGTCTGTATAGAGACAATCCCAGCCTAAGAGCACTTAGCATCCTCCTTGCGTACGGTTAAACACATGAAGTCCTTGCTTTTTCCTGAGCCTCAGTCTCAGAGTCTTCTTCATGCGTGACAAAACCACGAATGCTCTTTTAAGATCAGACTCACCCCGGAGACTGGGAGCACCACCTGGACACGGCTCCATGTCAGCACAACTCCTGCTAGAGAATCCCTGCTAAGCGTGATGGAAAAAGACTTTGAGCAGCCCTTGCACATCATTAGACACAGAAGAGACACAAATCCAGGCTAAACCTGGCTTTATTTTTTCCGCTGCTAACAGAAATACGTTTTGTTTTTATCAAGTTTGGTAGTTCCTCCCCAAAGCTGAAGCGACGGGTGGCCATCTGCTTGTGGCAAATGGGCAGAGGAGGACGGAGAAGAAATGGCAAGGGCAGGACGAAAGATCACACACCGCTCAGGAAATGGGGTGATGGACTGGGGAAAAAAGAAAATAAAACCAACCAAAAAAGTAAAATAAACTTACAGAAACGTGGAGGAGTTCCAGTAACAGGGGAAAGAGAAACAATCGGGAAGCTGCCCGCGGCGCTGGGGATGGTATATTTAGTTAAGCCACTGGTACTTTCCTCCGTCGGGAAAAGTGACAATTGCAGGGCTTAGGTCTTAATCCAACAAGGGAATTTCGACGTGGGCTTATTTTTAAAGATGTGAGTAATCCTCACGGCTTCAGCGCGGAAAGGTAGACTCCACTTTGTATCAGGCCTACTGCCGGGATAGACATCACTGTTAGGGAAAAAAAAAGAAAAAAAAAATATATTTTGAGCCTATTTTGCTTGAGTCACGTGTTTTATTTGTGCCTTCAGAAGGTGTATGTACCCGTACTAACAACGCGGGTGCTAACAACACGAAGAGTTGAAGGTCTCTACAGCTGTGTCTGGATCCAGTGCTGCTTGAGATGGCACCAAACTAAAGAGCCCCTCTGACACATCCATCGGCATCTCCTTCTCAACACAGGACCCGTTGGGAGCAGGGCAAATTCTCCATCTGAAGACGTCAGTGATGCTTGGATGCTTTCGAAGCTCAGCTCGGGAGGGAGTTGTTCCTAGGGGGAGATGATCCTGCTCCCTCTCTTTGGCAATTTTTCACTGCTTCAAACACTTTGGACGGCCCTGATGTGGCAGAGACCACCACGTGCCGCTCCTTACATGCTCTCCTTTAGCAGGTCCAGTTCTGAACAAGCTGATCCGGACAAGATGCTCGTCAGCACGTTCCTCTGCTTCTTTCTGATGGGTTGGTGTAAGCAAGTCTTAAAAGAATAAGGGACTGGAGCAAAAACAGAGCAATAAAGCAGAGTCAAGATGCTCAAAAATACTGCAAATGGAAAAAAAAAAAAAAAAAGGAAAATGCCTGGAATCTCGTTTTCTTTAGTAGAAAAGGCCTCCCTGTGCATTATATGGCCTTGGACGTGAGTTCTTTGCAAGAAGACCCCAGCACAGCCTGCTGCACCTGGGGGCTGCTGCTGGGGGCTCGCAGAAGAAGCAGGGGGACCGTCTCAGTTGGCACGCGGTAGTGACAAGGACGGAAAACACCGACTCAAAATCCCCTCTGGCACCCCTCCCACCTCTGCCTTTTGCCCCCTGCGAGGGCAACGGGACCTGGAAGGCCCTTTGCAACGCCTGCACGAGGCCAGCAGCATCCTCGGGATGCGTGGTTCGTTTCCCCCCCCCCCCCCTCCAAGCTCGGGGCCGGCATGACGCACCCCATCGGCATTAGAAGACTTCAGCGGCTATTTATAGGCCCCCGCCGACCGCAGAAAGCTCTCGGCCTCGCTTTTTCCTCCCTCCCTCTCCCTCCCTGGCTTCAGCTCAGCGTGCGGGGGGAGCGAAGGGAAGGCTGGAAAGCAGCCGGTGTGCCCGAGTGTGACATTCCCGAGCACGGCGAGGATTTCGGCCCCTCCGCTACTGGAAGCGCCCGGCAGATCCAGTCCGGACTAATTAATTTCAGCACACTGGCTTTCTGGCCTGGTGCTCTTTCCTCCAGCTTTATTTTTTTTTTTAGCTTGGATTTCTTTCTCTCTCTCTCTCTCTTTTTTTTTTTTTTTTCTTCTTTTTATTTTCCCCCCCGTCTTTGCGCAGTTTCGCTTCCCAGCTCCTGGCACGGGCTCGTCTGTTCCTCGGCACGGCTGGATAAACACCGCGCAGCACAGAGAGGGGGACCTTGCTATCGGGCAGGGCCAATTTTTCCCTTAATTCCCGCCAAGCCCTCGCCACCATATCCCTTTCAACACCCAGCCCGAGCTACGTCCCTCCTTTTAGCCGTCCTTTACGCCTTCGGATACCCTCGCAACCGCGGGGGCAGCCTACGGGGGCTGTGCTCCTCGTGATCCGTCGCCCTTTCCGTGCACACATCCCCAGCTCCATGAGATCCACGAGGGCCGAGCCGAGCCACGGATGGGAGCAGTCCAGCAGTGCCCCTGCACCCATCCCGCACAGCCCTTTGGCATGGGTAGCCCTGACCGTTTGCCTCCCACTGCTGTCACTACAGCGCGCTCCCTCTTGGCGCGCAGGCAGCATTTGGAGGCAGGAATAACAAATTCGGCACACCTGTATCTGGGCAGCGAGGCAAAAAGAAGGAGTCCTGTCCGTGACAAAGCTGATGGAGAAGCACAGCCATTTGTAATCACTCCAGCGAAGTGAAAAATCGAGGTCACGGGAGGTGCGCATCCACTCTCTCTCTCTCTCACTCTTTTTTTTTTTAACAAAACAATGCCGATTTTCACAATATTTACCGCCAGCGTCATTTCTGGCAGGAACACTCCTCTATGAATGCAGGCCCTCGGGTTTACCATGGAGGTAAGGAAAGGCAAGCGGGTGAATTAAATCCGTGGCGAGGTGCTTTCTTCTGCTTTCGTGCCGAATTAACCATTGCCCTGCCCGTGAGGCTGTGCTCCTTGCAGCTCCATCGGGCAGTCGAGGGGCTGGCGTTTTTTGGGGTGCGGAGAGATGAGCCTTATCTTTAAGTACATCATTTCACCACTCTGTTTTTGTGCCCGTCTTAGCAATCCCGGCTGTAGCCCCTGGGGTTGTCACCCACTGCCAGGGTACGAACGCTCTCCGGGGGCTGTGGGGCCTCCAGCTCTGTGGGTGAACGTGCAGGTATTGAAAAAGGATACAGATATTTCAAGAGCTATGTCTGAATCTAGGGATGTTGCTTAATTTTTGGCCCCTGAACAAGGGAATACTACTTCCTCTACAAGCTCATCCCTCTGCAAACTGGCTTAGGGAAAGAAATTGGTTCTTCTCGACCTGGAGATGTCCCAGCCCTGTCCTGAGAACTGCGCGTTCACCCCTGAAATTTGGGATGAACTGGTAAAATCCCGGGATGCTTCTGGAAGGCTGTTTTAAAAGCAGATCAGAACCAACTGCCTGCACAGAAGTTAGTTTTATTCTTCAGTTTTCGGTTCCTTAGCTTCGGAGGCACTTTCATAAACTCCAAAAGCAATTTATCCCTCCACCAGCACAGATCCAGCCTTGACCTTTCCGTAGCGTAATTAAAATTTTAGAGCGCTTTGCCAGATTGCCATATGTCTAAAATTGTTCCTTTCATTTCCACCCTGCTTTCTGCCAACTCCAATGTGTAAGGAATTGGTGGTCTCAGCTCACAATAAATGTCTGCTCGTCTTCATGCACTAAAATCCTGATTTTGAGGGAGCTCGAGCCGAACAAACATCACGCAGGATACGATTTGCTCTCGAATTCAGCGTGCTTGCCCACGTGCAGCTTACACTTTCCCTGAACTACTGTGCACGAAGTTTTCTCGCTGGGTATTTCCTAAAATTCCGGCTTGTCCTCACGGACCACACAAAAGCACCTCTGCTCTAAGTACTTAATGTTTGGCATCCGACGGAGGAGGTGTGCTGAGATCCTTGGGTCTTGTCCCATTGACGCCCGTGCCCCAGCTTTGCTGCCCCACCCCTAAGCGGGGAACAAACAAACAACCACCACCACGTGGCCTCTGCCCCAGACGTGCTGCAGTTGGATGACAACCGAAAGCATTAGATCAGAAACATTGGCAAAGCAGGCAATGACGCTGGTGGAGAAGTGCTGTTACTTACGGAGGCAGCTGAATGTTCGGATCACTTGAGAAGCCGGCGTCTGGCGGCGCTGGGCAGGGCGACAGGCATAGGTGCAGCTTCCAAGCACACGTGTGTGCGGCGTGGTCTGGGGATACAAACTTCCAGGTTCTTTTCCTCCGGGTAAAGGAGGGTCCGCTGTCTTGTAAAGGGAGCTCTGGCAGCCCTCTCTTGGTCATTTCCTAACCGAGGAGCTCGGGAACGTGCTACTGAACTGGTAATGGCACTGAGCTCAAACCTCAGCCTTCCACAATGCACCATTACGCTGCGCGTCCTGCAACAAAACTGCTAATTTTCATCCCGCTGTTCAGAAAGAGGCACCTCTCTTAAGAAGAGCAAGCGCTTTCCCCTGCCGTACCTCCGTTCCCAGTTCTACCTAACACCTACAGCAGAGAAACCAGAAAAAAAAAAAAAAAAAAAACCAGAAAAAAAAAAAAAGAAGTATTTGAAATGCAAAGCGCGATGTTTAAAGCGGCAGCTGACACCGTCTCGGTACACAGCATTGTTATTTCTTCGCTGAATTCAGATGGTCGCCAAGAATCTGCAGTCTTGTTGCAGCTGGACAGTGTTTATAGACATATGGCAGAGGATGGTTTTCAAAGGAATTTAAATATCGCAGGGAGCAGTTTTATATTCCAGGGCCCCAGGTCGGCTTTGTGATAGCGGTCTACTTTCACTGTTGCTCAAGAAAGGAGCTCTCTGTTCAGAGGGAAATGAAGAAGGTGTGAAGTGAACAAATAAAATGTTAAATTTTCCAGCCCTGGCATAGCAGAGGAATACGAAACAGCATGGCAGCAAAAAATAAAAAATAAAAAAGACGAGACAGGAGAGATCCATGACCTGAACAAATCAAGTCATACAACGCTGTTTTACCTTCCCTGAGTCAACGAACGTAAATTAACACCCGGTAAGGTGACTGTGTTTTCGAGATAAAGCTTTGCCTTCCACGAACACCCTCTAAAATGGGCTTAAAAATTCTTTCCATAAACATTTCTAGCCGCTAATCTAATAGACTGGAATGTTTTCAGAAAGCAAACACAGCTGAAGGAAATTCGCTGCTTTTATTCATTTATACGGGAATATTTGCAGGTTTTTGAAGGTATTCCCCGAGGTCAAGAGTAAGTAAACAACCTTATTTTGTAAACAGCTGCGGTGCAGTAAAAGTGCCAGGCGCCGAGGTCTTCGTGCGAAACGATCGCCCAAATGCTCTCGAGTCTGTGATGGGCACCAGGAAGGAGTGCGAGAGGCTGAGAAAGCCACAGCACCGCGCTCGAGACACGCCTGGATGCAATCAGGGAGGGATCCGGCCCCTCTCACCCCTGGCTTGGGCTTCGAAACCTCAACTTCAAGGGCTGCGGGGGGAATTACTCCAGGTTTCCAAGGGTGGGGGAGAGCTGCGTGGGACCTACTCATGCACCTTGAGCAGCCCGTGCCTTGTCTCATCGCAAGTGGGTTTGAAGCAGTTTGATGGACATGGTGTAAATGGTTTAATTTTAACAGCTAACTTGGTTCAGCTCAGGAGTAGCTCGACCCAGCTGTAGCAAGCCTGCTCTTAACCTACACACCGAACTAACAAAATCAAAATAAACTGCCTCAAACAGAAACCACCTTTGGCAGCAGGCCACGTTCTCAAACTTTTCTCTCTAACGGTGGGGCTGAGATTTTCAAAGTAAAAGCTGAGATCTTCATATGATTGCTTCCTTGCCAACATTGGCCCTGAAGAAAAAAACCTGCGCTACGCTGGGAAAGCCGCGGCGCCGCGACGATGTGAAATATTACCTTGGTTGCTTTCCCTGGAAGCACGCTCGCAAAGCCCCCCCAGTAGGTTGTAGCAGCGGAGCGGGATGATTGCCTATAGACTTTCACCCCCTAGAAGCAATCGTGCCCAAATTCACGAGCTGTTTGCTGCCTAAATTCTGCTGGAAGATTACCTCTCAAGAACACGCAGCTGCGAAAAGACCATCCACCCTGAAACTCCCACCCCTTTCAGTTCTTTGAAGAGGGTACGTGTGCGCATATATATGTGTGTGTGTGTGCGCGTACCAGTGAATGCTAAATACTCTGTTCATCATTTTATTTGCTGAATTGCACAGAATCTGATGGAAAGCCATGTTTTGTGCTGTGTTCAGAAGTCACTAAGCATGAATCAGGATGTAAGCATTGCTGAAGACTGCAGAACCTTGCAAATATTCGAACCCCTTACTATTAGCGAAGGGGAAAAAAAAAATACGACAGGTCTTAAATTCTCTGCTTTTGCTGCCCACACAAATACGGGGATCATTTGTGAAAATCCTTCACTATTCCCAACGATTAGCTGCAATGAATCCCTTAGTCCAAGGTAAGTGCCTTGGGCTTCAATGTAAACAGGTCTGCGTAAAGCAAGATACATATTTGTATTTGTGAATTTTAATGCAAATCGGAGAGAAGAGCAAAAGGGAGCACGTGTAAAACAAAACACAATAAAATAACAATGTGGTGGATTTGGTTTATTCTAATCCAAACACAATTAAGGCAAGAGCATTTACAACAGCACAGCTCAGCAGATTCCAACAGGAACGGGAATATTAGTCGACAAAAAAGTTTTATTAAGGTGCAAGCCAGGGTGGGGGCCGGAGAAGCCTTCAAATGCTTTCAAAGCAGACTGACAAAATGGAGAAGTTGGGGTAGTTATTAAACAGCACTCCCGTCCTAATTTTATCTCAAACAGAAGTCAAAGATTTATGGCTTCATACAGCTGATGAGCTGAGCAGTGCTACCGCCCCAGCAATCCTGCGTGTAAGAAAACCCTGGACCACCAGCATGATGAAGATGGTGTCAGGAGACAAGTGAGATGCACAAAGCCAGACGTGTTCCATAGCATCTGTGGGTAAAATTAAAATACAGCCGCGGTAATAGCTGATTTCTTAAGCTTTGCTGAGCTGTGTGCCATCGTTAAATGCTCAGGAAGGTGTAAGACCTCACCTCACTGGTCTTAGTTTTCTTTCTGTTTCATACTAGAGAATCTTGAGCATCATCCACCCCAGATTTCTTGAAAAACAGCTAGCAGGATTATGCCACAGATGCTGAGACAGCCCTGCCCCTTGTCTTTTCTTTCTGCGGGATTCAACGCCGCTGCTTCAGCTGGGGGGCTGTGAAATCTTCCCTCCGGCTTCCCGGCCCTCGATAAAAGCGGCCAGGAATTACCTACTGCTTCTACAGTGGAAAACGAGAACAAATTATTGCAGGCTACAGTTTTTCAGCTCTTCAATTAGCTAAAATAAGAAAAAAAAAAAAAAAAAAAAAAAGAGTGTAAATATAGCAGTCTGCCCAGGGAGTAAGTTTTGAAAGCCAAGAAAACAAAGCGTGTATTTTTGCAGCCGTGGAAAACGTCGGCGTAGTCCCTGATCCTGATAGACTTACGTGAGGTAACGTAATGATGCGTTCAGTTGTTTTTCTGAAAATAATAATAATAATAATAATAATAATAAAGAGTTTAAGAGTTTGTGTGCAGGGGGGGAAGGACCATTTGAGTATCTCGTTTCCTTCACCGAGACTAAACGCCTGGTAGGGCTCCAGCGCGCGTCGGGAACTCCTAGCAGGCACTACTTCCTCGCTCTGCCCAAAATAAATTCCTCCAATATTAATCATTCGCGAAGGCAGCACTGCGCTTTTCTCTCGCAGGGCTGATACCGCTCTTATCTGCCGGCTCCTCCCAGCAGCGCAGCAGGAACTGCTCTTTCGCAGCGCAGCCTGTCAAGGCGATGACTTTTAGCTTTTTTTTTTTTTTTTTCCCTTCAAATTTTGACGGGAACGCCGGAACCCGCTTTGTTCTCTCAAAACCTGACCAGAAATATAAATAAAAAGGGGGTATAAGCAGCGGTACGTGGAGCCGAGACACCTTTCGGACCCCGAAAGCCCCGGCTCCCCCCTCAGCCCTGCCCCGCCTCGCTGAGGTAATTCCCGCCCGCCCGGCGCCCGCCCGCACGCCGCCGGCTGAGGTGACCCCGCCCGGAGCCCGCCCGCCCGCCGCCTCCAGTCACGCTCCCGCCCCCGCCCTGCGTGACCAGCTCTCCCGGCGAGCCCTCCCGATTGGCCCGCGCCGCGCCGTCCATCAAGCCGCTCCGCGATGCTGATTGGCGGAGGCGGCCGGCCAAGCCGCAGCGCCCGCCCCGCGGGGGGTCCCCCCGGCCCTCCCCGGCACTTCGCGGCAGTGTCCTCAGAAGACTCATTGGGCCGAGCGGGGCTGGAGGGAGAGGGGGGCGAGCCTCGCTTCCCATTGGCCGGTTGTCGCGTCAATCCGCCCAACCGCCGCTTCCCATAGGCCGGCGGGGGTGGCGGGGGCGGGGCGGGGCGGTGCCCGGCGGTCCCGCCCTGTGACTAACTCCCGTGTGTGAGTCACGGCGCGGCCCGGCAGCGCCGTTAAATGCCGTGTGCGGGCGGGCGGGCGGCGCTGCCTGGGCTGCCGCCGCCTCCTCCTCCTCCCCCCGCTCCGGTTCCCGGCCGGCGGGCCGCGCTTGTCACCCTGTCACATCCCCCCCCGCGGCCCCCAGTCCCCCCGCAGCTCGCCCGCCGCCTGCCGAGCCCCCGCAGCGGCATGGGATAGAGCAGCGCTCCCTCAGCGCCCGGCTGCCAGCTCCTCGCTCCTTTTAACCCCGTTTTTTTTTTTTTTTTTTTTTTTTTTTATTAAAAACCCCTCATTTCTCCCCCGAACGCACACCTCTCTTAAACCCCCTCGCCCTCCCTGTGCCGTGCGGGCGCCCCCCGCCCCGTTGTGCCGCCCTTTTCCCCTCAGCGCCCCCCCCATCCTCAACGGTCCCCAACGGTCCTCGCCGCGGAGCCCCCCGGAGCGGGTGAGTGCCGGGCTCAGCGGCTCGCCTCGGGCCGGGAAGGGGTCGGGGGGGTCGAGGGGAGACTCAGGGGGAGCCACCCCGGAGCCTGGAATTGTTTTGGGGTACGCAGCGAGAGGGCTGTGTAGAAGTTTGTGTTTTTTTTTTTTTTTTTTTTT